>JAVXUP010002773.1:0-108340 GCA_033070095.1 Escallonia herrerae
GCGGTTGGCCACGTGGCGCAAAAAAGGACGAAAAGGGACGAAAAAGGACGAAAATACTATGAGAAATTCATGAAAATATCACGAGAAAATGAAAAACTCGTGAGAAAATGGTGGCAATAATGCCCAACCGCAACTCCTACATGCGGTTGGCATTATCCTTCCGTGACCCCACCCCCACCCGTCCCCCCCCTTGCCCCCCACCCCCCTTGCCCCCCACCCCGTGGCCCCCACCCTATGTCCTTTTCCCCCACCCGTGAACCCCCTTCCCCCACCCGTGAACCCCCTCTTCCCCACGTGTCATTACCACCCTACCCCCCACCCCCACGTGTCATTCCCCCCTCCCCTCCCTGCTGTTCACTCACGGTTCTTCTCTTCCTCTCTCACTTTTCTCTCTATAAAATCCCTCCTCCCCGAATCATTTCTTCCACCCTCCTCATTCTCCCTATCTCACCTACATACAAACAAAAAAAAATTACGCTAGAAGATCGGTGGATAACCGCTAGAAGATCGGTGGATTTTTCTTGAAATATATCAAGTTAAAACAAGTAAGTATTTTTCAATTTGTTCTTACCAATTGATTGTTTAAATTGTGTTACGCTTAAATTGTTCTTACAATAGTCTAAAATTCGTGTTTAGGGCGTCAAAATTACGTTTTGACAAATCGGGGTATTACATTCGAAAAATTCCAAAATAGCGATTTTTTAGGGCGTCAGAAATAGAATTTTTCACGAATTTATAAAAAATAGCTAGAGCTAGATTTTGCCAAAGTACGAAACAGAGACCCTAGTTATTTTCAAAAGATCTGTATCAGGTAAAAATTTCAGATTTTTCCAAAGACTGGAAAGGGGTTAACTGATACACGCAACCTTGTAACTTTGCAGTGTAATTTAAAATATCAAGCCAGCGCGATTTCGCGCGAAACTTTTATGAGAACCCTAGGGTGTTGGGAAGTTCCATTCCCCAGGAATTCGGGCCATTCCGAAGCCGTTAGCTAATTTTTTGGCCGAACGGGCTTTTAAGCGCTCGATCCGGACACCGGTTCGGGATTTTTAGGCGAAAAATCCGTAAAATACTTTTTAGATCAAGAATGAACTCAGGAAGCTTAAAATAGCATTTTAAAGCACTTTTGATATTTTCTGAAGCCAGGGGGTATTTTGGTAATTTGCCACCCCGAGAGGGGTATTTTGGTAATTTTCCCGAAAAAGTTTTCCAACGGACTTTTAAGTCCAGAAATGTAAGTAAAACGCCTGAAATGTTGTTTTGCAGCTGATTGCGGGGCGTAATTGTCGCTAAAGGTGAAAACTTAATTAGACAGTTTTTTCACGAATTTATAAAAAATAGCTAGAGCTAGATTTTGCCAAAATACAAAACAGAGACCCTAGTTATTTTCAAAAGATCTGTATCAGGTAAAAATTTCAGATTTTTCAAAGACTAGAAAGGGGTTAACTGATACGCGCAACCTTGTAACTTTGCAGTGTAATTTAAAATATCAAGACAGCGCGATTTCGTGCGAAACTTTTATGAGAACCCTAGGGTGTTGGGAAGTTCCATTCCCCAGGAATTCGGGCCATTCCGAAGCCGTTAGCTAATTTTTTGGCCGAACGGGCTTTTAAGCGCTCGATCCGGACACCGGTTCGGGATTTTTAGGCGAAAAATCCGTAAAATACTTTTTAGATCAAGAATGAACTCAGGAAGCTTAAAATAGCTTTTAAAGCAATTTTGATATTTTCTGAAGCCAGGGGGCATTTTGGTAATTTGCCCCCCGCGAGGGGTGTTTTGGTAATTTTCCCGAAAAAAAGTTTTTCGGTCCAGAAATGTAAGTAAAACACCTGAAAGGTTGTTTTGAAGCTGGTTTGATGGGCGTTAGGGTGACAATGAACCCCCGGGGGCTATTTTGCTAATTTTACATTACACAAATTTGTGCTTAAAATAACTTTTAGTTCAGGAAAGGGTGTGAGACACCTGAAAAGTTATTTTAAAGAGTGAATTCAGGAAGCTTAAAATCCCATTTCAAAGCACTTTTCAGATTTTTTTTGTCAGGGGGCATTTTGGTAATTCGCATCCCCGATAGGGGTATTTTCGTAAATTTGCAGCGTTAAGTTTTTCAAAGGATTTCTTAGTCCAGAAATGTAAGCAAAGCACCTGAAAGGTTGTTTTGAAGCTGATTTGGGGCGTTAGGGTGATAATGAACCCCCGGAGGCATTTCGGTAATTTGCCGCTCATCGGGGGCTATTTTGCTAATTTTACATTATACCAAATTTCCCGAAAGACGGTGGTTTAAATAAATTTTATTCTTCTTTTATTTAAATCTATGACTTGTTGAGAATGATATAATTTTTATTTTTTAGATTTCAGTATAAATATGGATGCAACTGGAGGAAATAATTTTTGTGAAGGTTCTGATCCACCTTACGTTGGTCAAGTTTTTCAAGCACTGGACGAAGTTGAAGCATACTATAGAGCATATTCGAAAACGATAGGTTTCGGTATTAGAACTAAGACGACTAGAAAACGGGCGAATACAGATCAAATTTGTGCAAGACTATTTGAGTGTCATAGAGGAGCACCGCATGTAACTCCGGTCGTTCGGATCAGTGACGAAGGGACAACAAGACAAAGAAAACGGGACACATTTCCGGGTACCGGCTGCAAGGCCCATGTGTATGCAGTACACCGAAAAAATGAAAACCATTGGGTTGTCACAGGAGTGGAGTTGAGCCATAATCATCAGTTGATGACCCCCAGTAAGATTGGTCAAATTCATCAACACCGAGAAATAAGCGCGGCACACAGACAACTAATTTTTACAATGGCCGAGGCTAAAATTCCACCTTCTAAGATGATGGGGGTTTTCTCAAGCCAGGCTGGGGGGATTGACAAGTTGAGTTTCAACGAAGTAGACCTTCGAAATGAACTTCGTGCTCAGAGGAGAGAGTCTTTCGGTAAGAGTGATTCTCAAACTACACTTGATCTCTTCAGGTCCCTTCAGAGTGAGAATTCTGGATTTTTTTACAGTCTCCAACTGGATGATGAGAACCGCATTAGTACTATATTTTGGGCGGACCCCCGTTCTAGAGCTGCTTACCAAAATTTTGGGGATGTTGTGACGTTTGACACCACATACCGCACCAATAAGTACTCTATGCCTTTTGCTCCGTTCACCGGGGTGAACCACCACTATCAGTCAATCTCGTTTGGCTTTGCCCTGCTTAGGGATGAGACGGAGGAGTCATTTACGTGGTTATTTGAAACGTGGCTTCAAGCAATGTATCATATTCCTCCAAAGACCATCATCACCGACCAAGATCTGGCAATGAAAAATGCAATCGCTAAGGTCCTTCCAGATACTCACCATGGCCTGTGCACATGGCACATAAGCAACAAATATCCCGAACGGCTTCACCATGTATATGCAAACCATCCGTCATTCAAGACTGACTTTAATACATGTGTGAAGAAATCGTTGACGGTAGACGTGTTCGAGGAGAGGTGGGCCACGTTAATGGATACTTACTATTTGCACAATCACGAATGGTTACAATCGTTGTATGAGATCAAGACACAGTGGGTCGGTGCCTACACCAAGAAGTTTTTTGCAGCCGGAATGACTACGACCTCGAGAAGCGAAGCTATGAATTCATTCTTTGATGGGTACGTAGGCCAGTCTTCAAGTATAGCGGAGTTCGTACTAGAGATGCAGAAAGCCGTTGACAGGCAATTGTACCGTGAGAGAGAAGCCGACGCGGCTACAGTTTGCAAAGAAAGAGCTATACTACTTTATTCACCTTTAGAGGCTCATGCGGCTCAAGTCTATACCAAGGAAATGTTTCGACAGTTTCAAGAGGAACTACTAAAGTCGAATCAATATGGCATGACAAAGTTGCACGAGTATTCCACCAGAGATATCAAGGTTTATGCTTTGACAAATGTGACGAACTTCGCCAATCCGTGCTCTTCGTCGGCTCCGAGGACCAGACGACATTTTACCGTAGCAGTTTGTAAGGACACCGGGTTGGTTAATTGCAACTGTCAACTGTTTGAGCATAAAGGTATACTTTGTCGACACGCGTTGAGGGTTTTGAGCGCCAAGAATGCTAGTGAAATCCCTCCACCGTATATCTTGGAACGGTGGACGAAGGAAGCCAACAGAGTCCACGGTCACATTCCTTACGTGCCCAATGTTTCAGTTGATTTCGAGCAATCTGAGACGCTGCGATATAATCACCTTTGTAACATCATGCACGGTTTATCAATGGATGCAGCGTCGACATTTGATGGGTACAGGTATCAAGTTGAAGCAGCCGCACGGGATAAGGCTAAGCATGCACAGTTTAGGATGGCATTACCAGAAACTGTGGACACTCCGACTACTCGACGCAACTCCAGGCGGTAGATTCAATCGAGCCAAACAGCCAGTCATTGACGGCACTGACCTACAAGGTGAGGAGGACGACATTTTTGATCCAATTATTTCTCAAACAAAAGGGCGAAAACGAGCAATACGCATGAAGAATCCGATTGAAGAAGCAACGGGTCAAAAAAAATTACGAAAGTGTGCGTTGTGTAATAAGATGACTGATCATGACAAGAGAAACCATTATAAAGTGTTAGGTATCGAACCTGGCAGTATGGTCGAGGAGGACGATGATGAGGAAGAGTGTTAGGGTTAATGTTTCAGTTGTATAAATTGAACTTTTATAATGTTTAAATTTGTGATTTGGTTTGTGCAATCTTTAATTTGTGATTTGGTTTGTGGATTATTGATATTTTTGGTAACTCCGTTTTCGGGCACACTTTAGGCCCCATTTGATAGCTTCCGAAAAAAGTTGTAATTTTTTTTGTCACTTTTTTTCCGCTCATTGCACTTCAGGCACGCTAGTTAGCCCATTTGTAAGACTTTCGGCGAAAAACGAGACACATTAATTTTTGAGTTTTCCTAGGAAGGGCCTATTCGGGCACACTTTAGGCCCCATTTGATAGCTTCCGAAAAAAGTTGTAATTTTTTTGTCACTTTTTTTCCGCTCATTGCACTTCAGGCACGCTAGTTAGCCCATTTGTAAGACTTTCGGCGAAAAACGAGACACATTAATTTTTGAGTTTTCCTAGGAAGGGCCTATTCGGGCACACTTTAGGCCCCATTTGATAGCTTCCGAAAAAAGTTGTAATTTTTTTGTCACTTTTTTTCCGCTCATTGCACTTCAGGCACGCTAGTTAGCCCATTTGTAAGACTTTCGGCGAAAAACGAGACACATTAATTTTTGAGTTTTCCTAGGAAGGGCCTATTCGGGCACACTTTAGGCCCCATTTGATAGCTTCCGAAAAAAGTTGTAATTTTTTTTGTCACTTTTTTTCCGCTCATTGCACTTCAGGCACGCTAGTTAGCCCATTTGTAAGACTTTCGGCGAAAAACGAGACACATTAATTTTTGAGTTTTCCTAGGAAGGGCCTATTCGGGCACACTTTAGGCCCCATTTGATAGCTTCCGAAAAAAGTTGTAATTTTTTTTGTCACTTTTTTTCGAATGCCGTCATATGAAAGGTATATTCGCGCACATTTTAGCGCCAAATTCATAGCATGCGAAAAATTATGTACATTTCTTTTTGGTACAGTTTTTTGTAACATCACAGCAGCTAGCCACGCACGTCAGGATAATGGTAATGAAGGCGTCTAGCTTCATTCTTTTTCAGCTCCCAGGCTATCCTATACCTAAACGTCAAGGCATCCTTCCTAGTCCACGAGGAGTGTTTGAGCACTTCCGAGCGAGCAATGTAGTCCATGTACTTGAGGACGTAAATCCCGCAATCGTGACCGTTATATTGCTTTGGTCGGTCCTTTATCATCACGACCGTCCAAGGGTCACCCTGTGGCCGTCCGCATGCTAGCGAGAGGACAGTAGTCTGCATCCAACAATAAAAACGAGAATCAAGCCTATGAGACAAGAACAATATACTATGAGCCAAGGTCAAAAAATAAATACTAACCACTAAAGTGATGTACTCGTTGTACATCTGTGCCAGCAGCTGTCCAGGCTCGTCCTCCCTTAGGCTATCGTATATGTGAACCGTTCTGAACGCTGGATGGAGAACTAATAGGAACCAGTGGTTTGCATGATGACAGGGTATCATGATAAGGTTCGCATCAGCAGCGGGACATTGATAGTCTGCGTTCATCATGCCTAACACGTTTCGACCTGGTTTCCACTTACTCCTGCCGCCCCCTCGCCTCCATTCTGTGAATTCTCTCACCGTTAATTCCACAAAATGAGTGGGATACATGTTAAGCTTCAAATATTCAGAACGGTTAAAACGTTGCTCTCTAATCCGGAGCAGTTCTATGTAAGCGTTCATGACAAAATTTGAAAGATCTGTCTCCGGCGCCAACGTTCTGATATCCTCATGACCTAGGAATGTCGCAAGGGGAAAGTCTGCTGAATTGACAGGCTCATGCCCGAAGTAGTGCCGGTCGATCCAAGCCATCTTGTCCGACCTCAATGGCTTCGTCGCTTGTCCTTTGTCCGACCGAAAGCTTGGGCGCGAGGCCTGGATTCCTACTTGGGGAACCTGACTCTGGCACTGAGAGTCGTATGCGTTTGGAGGCAAGCGACTATATGGCTCCCATACCTGACTCTGGGGCTGATAGTCGTACGCGTCAGGAGGAGGGCGACCAGACGGCTCCCACACCTGACTCTGGGGCTGATAGTTGTACGCGTCAGGAAGAGGGCGACCGGACGACTCCCACACCTGACTCTGGGGCTGATAGTCGTACGCTTCAGGACGAGGGCGACTAGACGGCTCCCCTTCGTAACCCCGGTACGCAAGACTAAAGTTTTGAACTTCAGTCTTGTACTTCTCAATGGACCTCTTGAGATTGTCAGGAGCCTGCGCGACAAACCAGTCAAACGACTCCAGCTGCTTGAACACCTCAATGCCCTGGTCAACCTAAAAAACATGCATAGAAAATATGGCTAATCATATTTGACAAATGGTCGATAAGGTGCGCAAATAAATTATCAAACAACACTAGCATGACTTACAATGGCCAATGCCCAGAACTGGTCATAGACCTCACGTGGCGCGTACGATGTCTTCTTCACCTGGGAAGGGCGATTCACCCTCGTGCGCGTCACCCTGAGAAACCACTGTAAGTATTCCTCAGTACTAATGCCGTCGTGCTTCAGCGATACAAGGCTATCATACGTTTCCTGCCAGGTATTCCACTGGTGCACCTCGTCACCCAACAAAATCAAGGCATCAGCCACCTCGAAGTTCGGCCCTCGACCACCCCTGTATGGCCGCATGTCTACAGCGGGTTTTGGTATCCCTTGTGGACAGCCAGCTTGCTTCATAGCTCGATCGGGCATCTGAAACTCACATTCTTCGAAGTGAATGAGCGGCACCCGAACCAAACCTGCCAGCACGTACGACACCGGAAGTTGCCAACACCACTCATCCAACAGATGCATCACCTTGCCATATGGCTGCCACGTCACCTGGGATGCATCTAGTATCTCTAGTTCCCCCCGATAGAACTTTAGATGGTGGTGAGGGTCTACCCGTCTCCTCCTCCGGTTGGTCGTAGGCCCCCAGGCCCACACCCTAGGCCACGTCTCATCGGAATCTACCAACGGTTGTGGACGACCCATGGGTAGCCTCTCGTAAGACCAAACCTGTGAATGCAAACATTATATGGAATTAGTAATTAATCCCGAATATATTGACTAAGGATCCTACCAAGAAAATAAATGCTCATACCTGTAATAGAGTCAGGCAGGCGGCAATGGACTTGGCACCGTTTCTCGTAGCCTTATGCAGTGCTCGATATAGGTGCGCAAGGACAGCTGAACCCCACGAATAGGAGTATACCTCCTCAAGATCCTCCAAGAACACCATATACTTCGGATGCACCGTGTTTTTCGAATGCGTCGGAAGTAATATAGCTCCAATAATATACAGAAGGAATGCCTTCGTATACGTCACGAAATCTTGAGGAGTGTATTCATCCGGTAGCACGCCGTACTGCTCTCTCAGCCATTTAAGCTTGACGCCGTTTGTTGTAAGCGCTGCCCTTGGAATTCCCGGAAAATACTGCATAGCCATATTCGCTATGGATGCAGACGGCACGTTCAAAGTAACGGGTCTGCCGTGACATGGGATTCCAAGTATAAATCCGACGTCCTCTAACGTAACAGTCATTTCACCAAACCGGAAGTGAAATGAGTTCGTCTCGCTCCTCCATCGTTCAACTAGAGCGGATATAAGGCAATCGTCGTGTCGAGACCATTTCCCGGGATCGGTGAACAGGGTTAAATTTTGACGGTGTAATAGCTGTATTTGTTCCTCGTTTAGTACCCACTCTTCAAGGTGCCTTGTGCTTTGAATTGTTTCCAAAACACCCCTATCGACACCGTCAAATACGTGCCTCGCGACGTGGTCATCGTCATCGTATAGGATTGATGTATCATGAGGTCCAGAGCTGAAATTCATACCTTTAAGAACAAAATATAATTATAAACCAACTTAGCGTCCATAATATCCATAATATTTACATTCCAAAACTATAACTGGATCTTTAACCTAGCTTACCAACACATTAGCAATAGTCATTATTTCAATGTATTAAAACAAATCCTCAATTCCCACCACTCCGAACGCTTAATTACGCTAGTTCCCACTGAATTTAGCGCCAACGTGGTTATATAGCAATATATAGCCCGATGGCCCCTACACCTCCAACACCTCAAAACAGCTTTAAAGTCAAGTTTTTAAATGTATTACGTCAATTATATACCAAATATATCAGGAAAAATTTTAAAGGGGGCAAGTTACCAAAACACCCGCTACTTATGCAAAATATCCCCTGGCAGTCATCGCCGGTGCGTCACAAGGTTCAGAACATCTGGAACAAAATAAGTTTTCGGGTGTCTCACACCCTTTCCTGAACTAAAAGTTATTTTAAGGTATGAATTTTAAGCTGGATCCTTCCTAGCAAAATAGCCCCCGATCAGCGGCAAATTACCGAAATGCCCCTGAGCGTTCACTATCACCCCAACGCCCCCGAACCAGCTTCAAAACAACATTTCAGGTGGTTTACTTACATTTCTGGACTAAAAAGTCGTTTGAAAAACTTGGCACGGGAAAATTACCAAAACACCCCTTGGCGCGGGAAAATTACCAAAACACCCCTACGCGCGCCACGTCAGCTTCAAAACAACATTTCAGGTTTTGTAATTATATTTCTGGACTAAAAAGTCCGTCAAAAAACTTAGCACTGTAAAATTACCGAAATACCCCTCTCGGGGCGGCGAATTACCGAAATGCCCCCTGGCATAAAAAAATATCAAAAGTGCTTCGAAATGCTACTTGAGGCTTCCTGAATTCATTCTTGACATAAAAAGTATTTTACGGAGGTTTCGCCCAAAAATCGCGAACCGGTGTCCGGATCAAGCGCTTAAAGGGCCGTTCGGCCAAAAAAATAGGTAACGGCTTCGGAATGGCCCGAATTCCTGGGGAATGGAACTTCCCAACATCCTAGGATTCTCATAAAAGTTTCGCGCGAAATCGCGCTAGCTTGATATTTTAAAATACACTGCAGAGTTACAAGGTTCCCCGTATCAGTTAACCCCTTTCCAGTCTTTGGAAAAATCTGAAATTTTTACCTGAGACAGATCCTTTAAGAATAACTAGGGTCTCTTTTTTGCATTTTGGCAAAATCTAGCTCTAGCTATTTTTTATAAATTCGTGAAAAACTGTCTATATTTGGCACCCTAAAAAATCGCTGTTTTGGAATCTATAAATGTAATACGCTGATTTGTATAAACCTAACATTGAATTATAAGGAAATTCAAAATACTTACTTGTTGTGACTTGATGTATTTAAAGAAAAAACTACCGATCTTCTAGCGGTTATCCACCGATCTTCTAGCGTAAAATTTTTTGATTTGTATTGTTATGGAGATTATGTAGGTGAGATATGAAGTACGAAGGAAGTTGGTAAAAGATGACAGAGTGCAGAAGAAGGGTTCGGGGGAGGGGATTATAAAGAGAGAAGCGAGGAAGAGAGAAGAAAAAAGACAGAAAAAAGTGAGGAAGGGTGGGTGTTTATGCGGTCAAAGGCTGCTGCAAAAAAAAAATTTCGGCAGAAGGACACCACGTTGGGCATCATGGGGGAGGGAAGGACGACACGTGGCATCGTGGGGAAGGACACCAGGTGGGGCATCACGCGTGGGGCGGCAGGGCATCACGCGGGGGGGGCGCCACGTGGCAGGGGAGGGGGGAGGGACCAACCGCGGGTTGTAGGAGCGGTTGGGCCCTGCGGATGAGGGGAGGGGACGCCACGTGGCAGAGGGAGGGGACCAACCGCGGGTTGTAGGAGCGGTTGGGCCACGTGGCAGGGGGAGGGGACGCCACGTGGCAGAGGGAGGGGACCAACCGCGGGTGGTACCAGCGGTTGGGCCACGTGGCAGGGGGAGGGGACGCCACGTGGCAGAGGGAGGGGACCAACCGTGGGTTGTAGGAGCGGTTGGGCCACGTGGCAGGGGGAGGGGACGCCACGTGGCAGAGGAGGGGACCAACCGCGGGTGGTACCGCGGTTGGGCCACGTGGCAGGGGAGGGGATGCCACGTGGCAGGGCCATCGCCAATACCGCCGGTTGGCCATGCTGGTGGGCCACGTGGCAGGGGGAGGGGACGCCACGTGGCAGGGGCCATGGGGTTGGGCCACGTGGCAGGGGTGGGGGACGCCACGTGGCAGGCATATTAATGCCAACCGCTGGTTGTGCATGCGGTTGGTGTCCTTTTTCTCTCTCTCGCCATTTTCTCACCATTTCTCGTGCCATTTCTCGTGCCTTTTTTGCCATTAATGCAGTGGCCGTACACCTTTTTCGCCTTTTTGCGCCACGTGGCCCAACCGCTGCTCTTACCTGCGGTTCGGTGGAGAAATTGTTATTTCTCCACCGGTGGGTGTGGATCGGTCCCCATATATATATATATATATATATTAGATTTGTATAATTTATTTGATCAAGGTTGCTCCTGTGTACAACGCACGAGATCAAAGCTAGTCTTACTATGATTCTTTTCAAAAGTATCACTTTAATGTTGGAATGTATAAAGCTAGGCCCAACCTTGGGTCCAGAGCCGACAACATTTCTTATGCCACATTTCTTGCACTACGCAGAAAAATAAAATGTCAGTACACATACATATGTATAAAGAGGCTATTTTTACATCATAATATGCTATTTTACCTTTTTTATTTCTCAATAAAATATTGACAATTGTCGCTAACGTGAATTTTAGCGACAAAATGAAGTTAAAAAAGTATGCAACATAGTGAAAATAGTATTTTTCATTTATGTAATTGTTTGTTTGAGTAGTGGGAGAGATCTCAAAATTTTTTTTTGTCAAATCTTAGATAAGCTTGAGATGAAGTATTAGTAGTACAAAAAACATTGGACGGTTGCTGTTAAGAATATATGATCGTCATTATTTATGCTAGAATAACGTAATGTTTGCGTCTGATGTCTGCATACACTTTTCGGTAATCCTTGAATGCAATATTTGGTGTAACCCTAATGGATATCTTGATTTTATAGTGGCCATTTACTGATATACACTCCCATTCAACCCACAAAAGGGTTGGCCTGGTGTTTAATGAGGTTTGTTCCCTTTCCTGATTTCTTGGGACAAAAACTTAGAAAACACATTTATTTGAATGCTCCAAGCCGACGCAGAGTCATGGTCTCTGTTTGCTTGCGCCCTACCGCCCAAAAAAAGAAAAAAGTGGTATTTATTTTTTAACCCATTAGAATTTTTTTCGATTGTCGAAATCGTAACTCTAAGGACTTAAAATATATTACATGCAAATAAGGGCTTACTTGCATTTGCACAAACTCTAGAAGAATGTAACTAGAGGATCATTTACATATTAAGCCATATACTTTTAGAGTTGGCGTGCATTATGCCTTTGTGTTTCAGTTTTGTCACAATTCACCCTAAGTCTTTCCGCTTGAGTATAATTGCCGGACTGAAATTTAATTTTTATGCTCGTCAATTTTTCAGGACTAAAATAAAAGTAACACGTATCGGCGTTTCCACTTGGCAGCCACATCATAGAGGCCCACCGCCACATCAGCTTCTTTCTCTTTCTCTCTCGTTTGTGCTGTTATTTCTCTGTTCAATTTTGTTTCTGCACAATTGCGCACGTACCCGCTGCGTATTCTGCACACTCGCCGGAGGAGCGGAAGCCTCTCAAGCCCAGTCCTCCCGTCCACCTTGGAAACCCCTAACCATCCAAATCCACCACCGCGAGCGCGGTTCCAACCACCAAAACGGCCAGCCTCGTCCCCTACCGCGGCCTGCGCCGACAACTTCTACCACCACCGCGGTCAGCGCCGAAACCCCAGCCCAAAACCGACTCCACCCCGCCACCACCCAATCACCATCTCCGAAGCCCAAATCAGAACCACCATCCCGCCCTATCCATCGCACCACCACCTCCCCCAAAACTGAATATAAAACCATCGCCACGGCGTTGCCATGTGTCTGAGTCAAGGTGGATGGGAGGATTGAAGTTACGAGTTTGCCCTGAGAATAGTTGGAATTCATTTCGTCAATCGGTGAATTGCGCACAAATGAAGTGAATTGTGCCGACATCAATGAGCACCCCTTCAAAAATTATAAACCATCGTAAAGTGAATTACTCTCCAGTTCGACTCCACCAATTCAAAACCTCCGCACAAAGCCATCCTTTTGATTCTATTGGTTCGACGTATCGTTTGTAGTGGTCCTTGGGAAGTTAGGGTTTTGATTTGCATTAGTCGTTTGGGGAGTGAGAGATGGGAGTAAATGAAAATGAGAAACCTGAGCGAATTGTACGGTGCGGTCTCAAGCTTCCCTAGAGCCGGAGCTGTATTCACCGTAGCAGTCAGGTAAGCTGCTTCAATTATTTGGTTTGCTGCTTCAATTGGGTTGAAACCTATTGTTATTTTTTCCTTTATCGAGGATTCTATTCGTTTCCCCATCGACTGTGCTAATAACGTACACTAGTTGGCATTTTAAAATTACTAATAAAAGCAATTGGAGGAGGGTGGTGGCAATTTCATTTGAATTTGGAGAACCGACAGTCGCTTAATCCATTGTTGGAGCTCTTTATTTGGGTGGGAGGATGAGTGTGATGGTTACAAGTTGTTTGTAAAACGTTATTAGTACAGCTTGATGCCTCTTCTTAGGGAAATGTTGGCGCTAAGAAAATCACTTGTACAAGTACGATCCTCTTAGTCTCAGCCCAACTCATATACGTACATAGGGAACTATGGAGCATGCTAAGCATAATAACGCTCCTTTCAAGTGACAATAAAAGCTTGTAGGACTTGCTAAAGTCTGATACACACCAATTAGTTTCAGCTGCCATGGTGGTTAATTCTTGCAAAAGTTTGCATACATGTTGAGGACAAGCGATATCTTGTATTAGACGACATTGACTAAGTGGATGGAGTTTCTTTGGTTTTAGTTTATTACATTGTTGCTTGATTGAAGTATCTGTGTAAATGTGCTTTTTAATTCATGACAATTCCACTTAGTTTTGACCATTTGTGAAACATAATAAATTTCAACAACAGAGTCCGCATTTCTTAAAGGTACAAGGGCCTGTATATGCAAGCCCCTGCTTCTGCTAAGGAGCGTACTCGCTGTTGGACCTAATTTTGCTGTAATTAGACGGCACCTATTACCAATGCAAGGGTGACTTTTGACAAAGAAGGGTACTGCAAGTGGAAATAAAGGTTACTACCCCGGACAACGTAATAAGTGAATAAAAGACATTCTTGATTTGGCAATTGCATTGCCATTAGATACGTTTCTTATTGTTTTCATAAGGGCAAAAGCAAAGAAAAAGAACTAAGATGAAGTTCACATGTTACAGGGACAAGGTAACTGCCATCACCGGAAGTCCCGCTCAGCAACTCTATAAACTGAACTGCTTGCTTGCAGAGCTCACTCGCTCTCACAATTCCTTCAATGCCTTCCAAATATTTCTCGAAATTCACTCTTCGTACCACCTCGACCCAGACCACTACACCGTTTCCACTATCCTTGCAGCTTGTGCCAACCTCCGCACTACTGTTGTGGGAAATCAGCTACATGCCCATGCGATCCGTGCAGGCTTAAAAGCCTTTCCCCATGTTACAAATGCTCTGCTTTCGATGTATGCTAAGGCAGAAGACTTGGTTTCGGTGAATAGGGTATTTGCTGAGATTGACAAACCAGATGCCTATTCATGGACAACATTACTGTCTGCATGCACTAAACTGGGGGATGCTGGTTATGCTTGTAATCTACTTGATCAGATGCCTCATGGAAATGTGGTGGTGTGGAATGCGATAATTACAGGTTCTGCAGAAAATGGACATGCAGGGATTGCTTTCGATTTGTTTAAGAGAATGCACTTGTTGGGTGTTAGACATGATAATTACACGTTTGCTAGTGTTTTGACCCTGTGTACTGTGGAACTTTTAGATTTTGGTAGGGTAATTCATTCACTAGTTATTAAAACAGGGTATTTAGTTAGAACTTCAGTATGGAATGCTCTGCTTACAATGTATTTCAACTGTGAAAGTGTTACGGATGCATATGAAGTATTTGAAGAAACAGCTGCCAATGGACATGATCAGATTACTTATAACGCGATGATAGCGGGTTTAGTAAGTGGAGGGAGAGACGTAGAGGCCTTTTTCATGTTCAAATATATGCAAGAAGTATGTTTGAGACCTAATGAACTAACTTTTGCAAGTATTATGAGTTCGTGTGCATGTGCAAGAGTTGCTATTCAAGTACATGCCCAAGTTATCAAGATCGGTTTCAGTAATTGTACTTCAGTTAATAACGCAGCAATAACCATGTATTCCATTTGTGGGGATTTGCTTGCAGCTGATATGATTTTTAGAAGTTTGGAGGAGAAGGATAGGGTCTCATGGAACACCATGATAACAAGTTATGCTCAAGGAAATTTAGCTAGAGCTGCGATTATGACCTTCCTCCAAATGCAGAGGGAAGGGATTGAACCAGATGAGTTTACCATTGGAAGCCTACTTACAAGTTCAGAGTTGCTGGTGATTATTCAGATGATCCAAGCCATAACATATAAAAATGGGCTTATCTCAAAAACCCAAGTTTCCAATGCATTGATTTCTGCATTCTCTAGGCATAATGAAATAAAACACGCTTATCACATTTTCTGTGATATGTGCCCCAAGAATCTGATATCTTGGAATTCAATGATTTCGGGGTTTCAATTAAATAGACTTCCTGTGCAGGGTTTAGATCAATTTTCTAAGCTGCTGGTGTCCGGACTCAGGCCAAATGTTTACACTCTCAGCACTGTTTTGAGCATTTGTGCTTGCATTTCCTCCTTGAAGCATGGGAAACAGATCCATGGATATATTCTCAAATTTGGATATTTTCCTGAGACATCCTTAGGTAACGCCCTCATTACCCTCTATGCAAAGTGTGGGGTTTTAGACTGGTCTCTGCGAGTGTTCTACATGATGACTGACAAAGACAATGTCTCCTGGAATTCAATGATTTCTGCCTATGCACAGCATGGGCAGGGGAAGGAAGCTGTCCATTGTTTTGAGGCAATGCAAGATGCATGTGCTGTCAAACCAGATACAGCAACGTTCACTGCAATTCTTTCAGCTTGTAGTCACGCAGGTTTAGTCGATGATGGCACTCGCATTTTTAACTCTATGGTCAATAAGTATGGTTTCGCGCCTGGAGTAGACCACTTTTCGTGCATTGTTGACCTTCTAGGTCGAGCAGGGTATCTTGATGCCGCTGAAAAACTGATAAGTGACAAGAATATTCCCATAGGTATCAACATCTGGTGGACACTATTCAGTTCATGCGCAGCACATGGTAATTTAAAGCTAGGAAGAATTGTAGCTGGGGTTCTTCTCGAGACTGAAGAACATAACCCAACAGTTTATGTACTTTTGTCGAATATATATGCGAGTGCTGGGCAATGGGAAGAGGCAGCTAATCTCAGGGAATTGATGAAGAGGCACGGGGTGATAAAGCAGCCAGGCTTTAGTTGGATCAGGTCCTAAACATACGTACCTGATATGGGAGTTTATGGTGCATTTATATTGAAGACTGATGCGTGCGTCGTAATTTCTTGTGGGACATAGGTCAGCATTCGAGAGATAGGGGCTTCACAGCCTTAGACACATATGCGTGCGGATGTGTATGTTAACAGTCGGGACAGAGTGTACACATGAGAGATTTGAGACCCTTTAAGGGTTAATTGCAAAAAAAAAATTTACACTGACTTTAATTGTTTGATTGATCTGTCATCGGACATCGGATGTGATGACATTGCTAAGTTGGATGTGGCTGACAGGTGTATGCCTTGAGTCTTCAAGCTAAATACTGAGATAATCAAGAGGTTGGCTGGATCTACGAAGATCTTCATACTGGATTGCCTGAGCTTAGGACATTTTCAAGAGCAAACATGTAAGTTTTTTTCCCTATCAGGTGATTGGATATGCTACTTACTAGAACATTTAACTATAATAAACCTTAGTATTGGACATTAACAAACTCTTCCTTTCATTCTGTTGCATTGGTTGATGTACTCTCAACGAATTTATCTCACACCTAGCATGCCATTATAGATTCCTTTTTGTACTAAAGTGGTTGCGTGATCAAAGAATGCTTTGCTGAAGAGCTCATGCTTTTTACATTGGCTAATTAGGACTCGTAGATCCCTTTGCTTATGCTGGTGGTTGGGTCACTTGGAGTAGCAAAGAAGACTTGCATGAAGAGTTCTTCCTTGACGTTGTCGATTTCGGTGCTGATCGACCCTTTTCTCGTCTAGCCTCTCTGAATGGGTAAGTAAACCAATTAGCTTCTGTTGCAATGTGGCAATACATAGTTAAAGTTTGCATAGCTATGGAACTTTTCATTTAATGACTTGTCTTGGACTAAACAAGGTAACATGGGCTTGGATTGATTGGTCAGTATCACCAAGCTCAAGTCATTAGCTTGAGTTGAGAAGTGAGTCCAGAAATAAATAATACTCTCTTGCTTGGCATTAGCTGGATGGTGAGTCCAGAAAGCATTTGACCTGGTTATATGAATGTATCCAGTGATGCCTTTCTAATAGTGTGTATATGAAGTTTTGTTTCCAGATATTGGTACTGTGAGTACCTTTTCTTTTCCTGATTATTTAGTGCTCCCTTACTTTAATCTGCAATCATCTAAATATATAGAATGGACTTGTAAGTAAATTAAAACAGCAGGTATATAATACAATAAATGAGCAAAGATTCTCTAATTATATGGTTGAACTTTGTCATTCCAGGGAGTATCAAATGCCCCGTTGAGTGAATTACATGAAGATTCCAAAAAGTCTCTATGGCTACATTTTCTTGAGGTGATGGATTCTTAACTTATAAAAACAATGGACAACAGACAAGCTCGTATATTTGGAGAAACAATACACAACAAGAGCTGAGAAAGGTCATATTTGAAGTTGGTCTCTAACCTCAAGTGTTTTCATTCCTTCAATCAATTAAAAAAGAAAAGTTTCTGGTAAATACTTCTGCACCTTAGCATTTTTGGATGTTGTCCATCATCTCCTTGCAGGTGACAATTTGCAGCAATTTTGATCTGATGTTTCGAGCACGCAAGTCTTAGAAATGCAGGTTAGGTATGTGGGTCTTTCAAAAAGAATTTGTTTCCTCTTATCTTTGAACTTTCCAAGTTTAGGCTTGAAGGTTAATATGAGCCTATAACTTTATATAAGTAAACTTAGGGGGGGGGGGGAACAAAAGAAACATAGCAAAAAGATGTAGAATGGGTGCTAGATCAAGGCTAGAGCTTGATCCTCACCATGATGGAACAAGTGATTTCTTATTTAGTCGCAGATTATAAAAGCAAGCGTAGTTCGCATAGAGTTGTAGGCTTTTACGTTAATTAATGTGGGTTTTTCTCTTCTTACAAACAGAAAGCGCTATAAGAGAAAAAGCAGATGCATTTATTGGCTTTGGCAGATTGCTCTGGAAATGGCTGGGAGCACCCTGGACATTAGGAATGGCAGTTGAAATAAAAATGTCATAAACCTTGATCGAAAAACACGACTCTGCTCCGCCATTGGGTCAAGGGATGGAAATACCATACCCGATCCGATGGACTATTAAAAAACCCGATCCGCCTTGGCAGTCAGAATAATTTCCAATAATTACTGAAATTCAAATTACTGGGTATTGTTATATGCTAAAACTATTGGATATTAGATGCTGAATTACTGGATATTAATTCACAAATTACTAGAACCCAGCCAAGTTCAATCACAAAATTTTTAGCTGAAATCTAATTGATATGTAATGATCAAGTTCAACTATGATCTCAACTGAATTAGATGAGTAGTTTCAACTTTAATAAATCAAATTGAAATTTACTTGATGAGATCACAGGAATTGTTGGACTAAGGACTGAATCATTCCAACATCAGCAGCGACGATTACGAGTCCGATGACCATCAACTGGACAGCTTCGAGGCTACCGAGCAAGTCATCCTCAGGTGCGATCTTAACAGCGAGTCCTCCGGGCAGTTTCCTGGGAAGACAAGCTGTAGATTTACCTTGCCGCTGTCGACGAGATCCTGCAGCTGACCAGGGATTTCGCCGTCCAGTCCGATCCAAAGATAATCGATCGTGCTGAGAACGCGCTCCAGTTGGCCATGTCGAGGCTTGAGGATGGGTTTCGGCACATCCTGAAATGAAACACGCTACCGTTGGATGCGAAAGCCTTTACAGATTCATCCGCAAGGTTTCGCTCTTGTTTGCATTGAATGACGGTGAGGTTGAGGAGTTTAAGAAGTTTGCCGAGGAGGATCTATACGAGGGAGTGGTGGAGACTTGAGAGAGCTGACGTTGTTGACCATTTCTAATAGTGGATGGTGGCTAGCTATGAAGCACGGGTGCTTCAAAAGGGTAGGAGTATCGGGGTCGGGTGCGCATCAGACACGGGTGCGCCTCGGGTGCGGCTCGGGTGCGTGTCGGGTGCGCACCCGTTAATTTCTATTTATTTTTTCATTTTCAGAAATTCGGGTGCGGCTCGGGTGCGGCTCGGATACGGTTCGGGTGCGGATCCGACACTTCGGGGTTGAAAACATAATATCTAGAAGATAATTTCGGGGGTTAATACACAAAACTTAATTTATTTGGGGGTGAAAACATAAAATGAACAATACTTACCAAATTAGGGCACACGGATCTCTCGTCTGATAGAGAGAAAGAGAGATCGCAGCCGCGACATCCCTCGACACACCGGCGACCTCCCTCGACACCGGTGACCTCCCTCGACACCGGCGATCTCCCACGACACCCACCGAACAGCCGCGAGCACCCACGACACCGCCGAACAGCCGCGACCACCGAAAACCTCCCTCGACCTCCGGCAACCATCGGGGACCTTCGGTGACCAGCCACGACACCACCGAACAGCCGCGACCACCCACGACACCGCCGAACAGCCGCGAGCACCCACGACACCGCCGAACAGCCGCGAGCACCCACGACACCGCCGAACTGCCGCGACCACCGAAAACCTCCCTCGACCTCCGGCGACCATCGGGGACCTTCGGCGACCACTCGCGACCACCCTACTCACCTCCGGCAGCTTTGCTTCGAAGGTATGTCTAATGTCTCCACTGTCTTCAATATTTTGTTCACACTGTCTTCAATATTTTTTTGTTCTTGATTTCTACTTTCTACTAAGACTTGAACAATGTGGAACGTGGAATGTTTTTGTGTAATTCTAGTCTCAATTCTCAAATCAATTTTTTTTTTTGATTTTGCTGTGACAGTGTATTTTTTTACTTGGACTATTGTGACTGTTTTTTTATTTTATGATTAAGGTTTGAAGGCTTAAATTAAAGCCAAATATGTCAACAACTTCAGATAGTATTGCTACCCCTACGCATGGTCTTGGTGATGATGAGACAAAACCATTGTGGAAGTATGTGACTAGGCTCGAAAAGGATGGTAAAGGAGGTGGAAATGTGAGATGGCAGTGCAATCTATGTGGCAAGGCGTCTAATAGCTCGTACACTCGGGTTAGGTCTCATTTGTTGAAGATTAAAGGAACGGGAATTGAACCATGTAAAAAAGTGACACCTAATGAGATCAACCACATGCGAAAATTAGAGGATAACGTGCTTGAGAAAATAAAGCAAAGTGCTCCAAGGATTCCGCCTTTTCCACCAAGTAACTCTTTAGGTGGAACAAGCACATTTTTCCAAAGCGGTATTCCCCTTAAGAAGCGAAAGGGTGGTACAAGTGGAAGTGCCAGTGGAAGTGCTAGTGGAAGTCAAGAAGGAAGCAATCCAATCATGGATTGCTTTAATATTGCTAAAAGAGATCGCTTGCACTCCGAGATTGCTAGGATGTATTATTCCGGGGGTTTGCCATTTCACCTAGCTAGGAATCCATACTACGTGAGTTCGTATGCATTTGCCGCCTCTAACTCTCTTGTGGGTTATTTGCCTCCGGGTTACAACTTGTTAAGGACAACTCTTTTACAAAAGGAGAAGGCAAATATTCAAAATTTGTTACAACCTATTCGAACCACATGGAAGGAAAAGGGCGTGAGTTTTGTGAGTGATGGATGGAGTGACCCGCAAAGGAGGCCGATAATTAATTGCATGGCGGTGACGGAAGGTGGGCCTATGTTTCTTAAGGCTGTGGATTGTTCGGGGGAGGTTAAGGACAAATTTTTCATTGCCGCTTTGTTCAAGGAGGTGATCAATGACATGGGTCCCGAAAATGTTGTCCAAGTAATTACGGACAATGCTCCTAATTGCAAGGCGGCCGGGCAATTGATAGAAGCACAATTCCCTACTATATTTTGGACTCCTTGTGTGGTGCATACATTAAATCTTGCCTTGAAAAACATTTGTGCGGCAAAGAATGCGGATAACAATCAAATAACTTATGATGAATGCTCTTGGATCACGGAAGTTTATGGCGATGTAATGCAAATCAAGAATTTCATCATGAACCATTCCATGAGTTTAGCCATCTTTAACAAGTATTCTACTATGAAATTGCTTTCGGTGGCCGATACAAGGTTCGCTACTGTTATTGTGATGCTTAGGAGATTCAAGCTCTTGAAGCAAAGTCTCCAAACTATGGTGATTAGCGAGGATTGGTCATCGTATCGGGAGGATGATGTTGGAAAGGCAAGATTTGTGAGGGATATGGTTCTTGATGAGGTTTGGTGGGATAAGATCAACTACATAATTGCTTTTACTTCTCCTATCTATGACATGCTTCGACAATGTGATACGGATACGCCTTGTCTTCACTTGGTTTATGATTTGTGGGATACTATGATTGAGAAGGTGAAATGTGCAATATATAGAGAGGAAGGGAAGAGGAAGGATGAGTGTTCTACCTTCTATGACGTGGTTCATACCATTCTTGTCAATCGTTGGAACAAGAACAACACGCCACTTCATTGTATGGCACATTCTTTGAATCCGAGGTAATTTTCACGCTATTATAAGCAAAGTTTAAATCTGAATTTTTTAGTAGTAAAGCGTGAATCTGATTTTTTTTTAATTTATTTGTTTAACGTGTTTATGAAGGTACTATAGTGATGAATGGCTTAGTGAGGATCCCACTCGTGTTCCTCCTCACAAGGATGCCGAGATTTATATTGAAAGGCAAAAATGCGTGAGGAGGTATTTTCCAAATCCGACGGATCGTTCAAAGGTCAATACTGAGTTTGCTCAATTTTCTTCTAAGAGCGAACACTTCAGTGATATCGATTCCATCAATGACCGGGCTATTATGAGTCCTCATAATTGGTGGTCGTGCCACGGTCCCCATGCACCTATGCTCCAAACTCTAGCTTTGAAACTACTTCAACAACCCGCTTCGTCGTCTTGTGTTGAGAGGAATTGGAGTACTTACTCCTTGGTGCATTCGTTGAGAAGGAACAAGTTGACACCACAACGTGCGGAGGACTTGGTTTTCATTCATAGCAATCTCCGTCTTCTCTCAAGAAGATCTCCACAATATGCACAAGGAGCTACAAAAATGTGGGACGTTGGAGGAGATCAATTTGGTACTGTGGATGATGTTGGTGTACTTGCGGTTGCGGAGCTTTCACTTGATGAGCCGGAGTTGGAGGCCATACTTTTTACGGATGATGGTGATGGAGAGATAGACGAAGATGAAAATGTTGTGTTCATGGAACCCTTAGATACTTGATGGAGTACTTTGTTTGTTTGATAGTTTGAATTTTGATGCTATGTTGCTACTTTTGTTATGAATATGATGTATTTGGTGGTGGTTATTATATATTTGATTTTGATGGTATTGAACTACTGTTGAATGGTATTGTATTTGATTTAGAATTTAAATGCTAGTTGTACATAGTAAAAATATTTATATATCATATATTATATATATAAAAATATATATAATATTTGCCGTATCCCCGCCGCACCCGTATCCTAAAATTTTCAAAAATGCCGTATCCGCGTATCCGCACCCGTGTCGTATCCGCACCCGCACCCGTACCCGTGCTTCATAGGTGGCTAGTGATGAGGTGGTCCATGGATAGGATGATGGTGGGGCTTAGAGGGAGGTGAAAGGGGTTGCTGGAGTGGTGCATATAGAGAAGAGAGAAAGGGAAAAGTGAAATGTGAGTAGGGTTTGTGACCTATTTATATCCTAGAGATGGACGGTTGAGATTGATCATATTTTGGGTTTGTATAACATTATACACGGGTGGGTGCAGGGCGGATACCGAGGCAGAGTAGATTAATACCAAACCCATACCCGTTGCGGATTTAAAATTTAATTACCATACCTGCCCCATAACCCGGTCACGGTAAAAATATACCCACTCCTGTCGGATTGGAGTGGGTTGGATATCCGGTGTTTACGAATTAAATTGCCATCCCTACCGTGCAAAAGTGCCACCTTGATGTCGCATTGTGGCAGCCCTAAAGCATTTTGCAGGCAAGGTAATTGTCTTCACATGCCTTGGAAGATTAAAATAGAAAAAAATCTGTTATCCTTCTATATGTTGGGTTTAAGTAACCGATTTGAGAGGGACAATGGGTCTGTGTTTAACAAGGGTAGCTGCTCTCACAACTGATATCTTTTGTATGTTGTTTTTCATTTATCAAATATCTGGAGGTGGCAATGATGTGCATAAGGGATTAAATTGGATTGGAAACTTTACAAGGGTGATTTTAGAATTGGTTGCTTGTGAGGCAATCGAAGCTATATCATCACGTGCTGATTTTGCTCCCGATTTGCTGATCAGGAGATGCATCTGATCAAATCCCCTGAAATCAACAAGACTCTAACTTAGTCGTTATACTTGGGCTCGTTTAGTCCTTGGAGCTTGACCATATTGAGTTTTAGGCCCTGCTTGTTTCACGGAAAATATTTTCCTCAAAACATTTTCCGTACCTTTCGGTGGCTGGCGTGTTTATCTGAAAACTATTTACATAAAATGTTTACGGTCCACACAAAAACAAGGCAAAATTTTTCGAAAATGAGTCACTAAAATAAAAACCTGAAGTCGTTTTCCAAAATAAACTCCTGTCACTTTTCTTCCTTCTGCCCGACTCCATCGCTGCCTCCACACTGCTGCTTCCTCCAACGCCGCATGTGTCTCTGCCACCTCTGCCTCCAAAACCTCTATGTTTGGCCTCCTTATTTTGTCACTGTCTTTGATAGAGGTGTCAATGGGTCGGCCCTGCTCCGGGCCCAGCAGGGGCCGGGCCAGATGGGGTGGAAAACGAGCCGGGCCAGATGGGGTGGAAAACGAGCCGGGCCGGGCCATCTAGGTCTAGTCCAAGCCCTAGCCCTAGGCCCAATATTTAGGGCCGGGCTTGGGCCTGGCCCAGGCCCAGGCCTTTTTTTCCCCCAAAAAATTCTTGTTATCCAAAGTAAAAACTTGAATTACGGTTTATTATTATGTAAGCAAATTGTAATATAATACTATGACTAGGATTCTATAATGGAGTATAAGATTTGTACATGTAGTAATATATGTGTATGCAAGCAACTAAAAATGTTTAGACATGCACATATATATATGTAGTAATATGTGTGTAGATAATAATATTTCTAGTATTCAAATATTCAAAAAAAATCTTAATTGGTTTACTAATGCTAGGACTAAAAATGTCGTAGTCTTTTAATCCCTTTTTGGTCTAAAGATATATATGTCCAAATCTTTTTATCAAGTTAATGTTAAAGAAATTACGCCAAACTCTTCTTTTTTGTAGGGCCTAAAGAAATAGGGCCAAAAATAAGTCAAAGTGAGGGCCAACTTTTTTTTGTTGGTCTAAAGAAATAGGGCCAAAAGAGGGCCGGGTCGGGGCCAGCCCTAAAAACAGGGCTAGGGCCTAAAAACGGGCAGGTTTCGGGCCTGACCCGGGCTTTTTAGGGCGGGGCCAGGCCTGGCCTGGATAATTCTGGGACAAAATGTGGCCCGGCCCTGGCCCAAGGCCCTACGGGGTAGGGCCAGTCCTATTCACTTTTCGGGCTAGGCCAGCTCAAGCCGGGTAGGGCCAACCCGCGGGCCGTCCAGCCCTTTTGACACCTCTAGTCTATGATCTTCTTCTTCACTATCTCTTTTTATTTCTTCTTCAATCACTGCCGGGCTCTTTTTATTTCTTCTTCAATCACTGCTTGGCTTTTTGACAGATTAGAGCATATTCTCCAATCTATTCCTGCCTCTTCAATTTGTTAAGCTTTTATTCTATTTTTGATGCAAAATATTGTGAATTCATAATGATCTCGTTCATTTGTTAATTGGATTTACGAATAGAATTGAGTTCTTGTCATTAGTTTCATGTTATCTTTTGTAGGTTCATCGCGATGATATAGCTTCCGGTGTTCTCGTACTGCTATGATTTAATGTTATCAACTATGATTCTGGGACACCATTTTTGGCTTTGCCTAACATGTAAGGTGATGGCTCTCCTCTTTTTGGTGTCTATAAGGTCTTCCCTGCCATTAGTTCTATTTATTAGTTCTATTTATTATGTTTTAATAATGCTAGCCTGATCTTATAAGTTCTGCTTTTGGGGTGGTTAGTGGTGGTCTAGTGTTGCATTGGTGTAATGTTGATTGTTGTGGGTTGGTTGTTTGTCGTTGAAAATAATGCAAGTTCAATACTACTGGGGTGTGATTGTGGTGAAGGTGTGGGATACATGTTTTGATTCTGAAACTTAAATTAAAAAATATATATATACAACATGGTGCGAGAGTTGTGATTTCTGATTACTGTTATAAAGTGTGTTTATAGTTTGTGTGCGTGTTACTGCAGCAGGGAGGGTGTGAGAGAGTGGCAATGCTCTTTCTCTGTTATCTATCTCTACTATATAAAGAGGGAAAACTCATTTTGATGTAACACCTCTTTTGGTTTTACATAACTACCTTTCTAAAATGGTGGCATTTGGCATTATGAGAAATTTTTAAAAGTATGACACAAAACAAAAGTATTGAATAGTAAATAACTACCTTAAAGACATGTTTGATTTTATATATTATATCATGCTTGGTTTTTTAATAAATTTTAATTTAACAACTTTATTTTTCCACGTGCATCACATGTGCAATATTGCTTTTTTTATGTTAGCCTTGAAATCAATACCAGTTATAATTGATTATTATGTTATCATTTTACATGTTATCATGAATACACATGGAATTGAATCTAATATTTATCTCTAGGGTAGGCTATCACTGAACATATTGATCATGCGTTGCACACTACTAATTTATATAATGAACGAGACGCACACGCATCGCGTCTGCACGACAGCTCGTCTTGAATATATGAATTCCTGAGATTTTATTCATTTCATAAATTGGTAGTTATTCATCTATCTTTGATGCATGGACGTGAGATATAGCATTTAGTGACTTGTTATTTACTTGTCAATTTATGCTGTTATACACAATCATGATGTGTTCGCTATGTTATGCATAGTCATGTTTTGCTGGTTCTTGGATAAGCAGTAGTCTCTTGCTAAAAGTGCATTGCAAGCTACAAATTAATAAAGTGAATTTTCACCATTCAGTCACAAGACCTTTTGATCTTCTCTTCCCATTGAAGATGTTTTGTGTATGTCGCGAACTTGGATACCAAGTTGAAGTGTTGGTTGTTAGGATTAATGGAAGGTGCAGGTTGATTTGCAATGAAGTGAAAACTAAGTTGTGTGCGCGTGTGTGCGCATGCGTTTCAGAGCCCAACTTTGTAAAATCTTTGCAGCGCTTGCTGTAAAATTTGCCTAAGTGGAGGTTTTCCCCTAAGGGGTATACCACGCTGAACTGGGGTATTGCTACTATCATTTATAGATTTCCTGTGGGTGCTTCATTCTTGTTGAATTATTGTGTGCTACTACTGTATTTTTGTTCCTAAATGCAGGTATTCCAACTGCAGGTTTTTTTGCAGCTATGAAGCACCGGTGTGGCACTTGAAATGAACCACTCGCACCGGATATGCGTCGGGTGCGGCACTTGGAATGAAGCACTCGCACTGGACATGCGTCGGGTGCGGCACTTGGAATGAAGCACTCGCACTGTCGATGCATGTTGCGTGTCCTTTTTTTTAATTTATTTTTTTAATCTCTTAAATATCGGGTACGTATTCAACTTGTGATTACCTGCGATCTGCGACCACCAACAATCACTGGCAACGAATGTGAGAGGAGACTGGAGAGAAGAAGAGGAAGAACTAGAAGAAGGCGGCGGAGGAGGCGGAGGAGGAGGAGGAGGAGGAGGAGGAAAAGAAGGAGGAGAAGGAAGGAGTTCTCACCGGCGACCCAAGGTGGCATGCGGCGTGGGAGTTTAGAGAAGAAGAAGATTAGAAAACCCTATGAAAAGGGAATACCTATGTTACCCATGTGGCTAAAAATTGATCATATCTGTAAGTTGACTTTTGACTTTTTAACAACTCATATTCACAAATTTGCTATTTCATTTTAGTACCCACTTATTACTTAAATCAGCCCTAATACTCTAAAGAAATAAAAGTAGTACACATACAAACTTATTGCGTTCAGTTATGCAATTCTAATATTTACAAAATAGCCTATTAAACTTAACAAACGCTTATTACTTTGGTTGAAAACTTCAAAATTTACGAAGCAACCAATTATACTTAACAAAATTTCACTATTTTGGTTGGAATATTTATGTTTTTTTAATATATTTAATACACATTAAAATTCAAATTGTTTAGAAATTCAATACTAAGTGTATATAGTTAAAAAAAATTTACAAATTTATCGTATTTTCGCTGCACCCGTATCTTAAAATTTTCAAAAATGTCGTATTTGCACCTGCACTCGCCCTCGTGTCTTTTTCTGTTATCTCGAATGTATGAGCTTTTGAGATTTTACTTATTTCATTACCATATATAGCATTTTTGTGTGTATATATAGTGCACCAAAAATCTGCTATTTGTTTCAAAATTGTTGTGTAGATGGATAATAAATGCACTCGGACCGCGATATTGGGTGCAGCTGCCTCTGTCATGTCTGTAGGAGTAGTTGTGCTAAAAACATCTAGGATAATAGATATAATATATCAAGGGAGCCACGTGTTAATGATGAAGTTGCGAGGGAGAGATACATGAACATCATTTTGTATAGAGGCGATCGAATTTGCATAAGCTAAATACGTATGAGGCTTCAATTTTTTTGGACTAGGTGAACTTCTAACCTAGAGAATTTTAGTTCATGCAGCTACAAACATGTTAATTAGAGAATAAGTTATAATTTTTCTACACGTACTTGAATACAACGTAAGGTTTTGGGTTATAAGTGGACCGTTCTATAGGTTTAGTGAGACGATTTATAGATATATCAAAATTGTCCTCAAAGTAGTATTGAAGTTGTATAAAGAATTTATTTTACAACTTGAGGATTTCAGTTCCCCAAAAATCAGAAATATGCTTAATTTTTTTCTCAGTATTTTCAGGTTTGTTATCATGCATAGTAGGCGTGAAATAAGATTAGAAGCACATGCTTTTATTTAACTCTTTGTAATGTTGTCACGGACAATAATAGGACTGTGCATGGGAACTAGATGGAACTCACTTTTTCTCCTAAGGTTTCCCAAAATATTCAAGGGATGTGTTGTGGTCGAAAGAAGCGAACGACGCAAAACGTCTTATATCCCATCAACTTTGATTTGAAGTTTACTTATGTACTCGGGGGATGGGAAGCAAGTACATATGACTCTCATATTATACCTAATGCATTTTTTAGGTCGAAAGGTTTAAGCATTCTTGAAGATATTGATAGAAGTTGGAATACTTTAATTGTTTTTCACTACTAGTGCGCCTTAAGTAATATATCTTTATTTATATTTGCAGGAAAATCTATCTTGGAGATGCTGGTTATGGTACCCGAAATGAGATTCTCTGTTCTTATCGTGTGTTCCTTATCATTTCGAAGAGTTTAGTAAGCATCCACCTTAAAATGAGAGAGAGCTTTATAACTTTTGCCACGTTTCTTTGCGAACAATTATAAGAAAGATGTTTTGTAATATTTAAGGGGCGTTTTCATGTGTTAGATTTTGTTTCACATTGGTCATTCAAAAGAGAGGTGGATGTATTACTCGCAAGTGGATGTAGCACTCGCATGTTGTGTCATTCACAATTATAATATAGGTGTGGATTTGAATGACCAAATTACTCGAGGTGTTATTCGAGAAATAGAATTGCAACGGCAAAATGGACGAGAACAGACACAGAGAGCCAACTGAACGGTGGAGAGGGAAGAACATAGAAAATGGGCAATGGTTCCTGGACCATATAACAAGGGAAATGTGGGATCATAATCTTATTTTTTTTTTTGGGGGGGGGGGGGGGGATATGGTTGTGTGTGTGTTGGGTGGGTGGTGGGGGGGGGGGGGGGGGTTAGTGATTTGTTTGTTTACTTTGATCTTATTACATTTATATTGTACTTTTTTTTTGCTAATAATATGAACATAAATTGAACATGTTAATTGTATCGTTTACTTTTTTTTATTATTATTTTATGATTTTATCATGTTTATTATGTCTCTAGCATAGGACCATAAGTAATTTTTATCATTTTTCTGTGTGTCGTTGAAACAGTGAAAAATGAAATTCATGAAAATGAGTTCAAGAAAATGCTATTTTCCTGAAAAATGTTTTCCTAAAAATGCTTTTTTTTTTCTTCCTGAAAGTGTATTCTTGAAAACCGTTTTCCATGAAAAAATAAAATTCGTGAAAATGTTTTCAGGAAAATGCTATTTTCTTGAAAGCGTATTTCTGAAAACCGTTTTTCATGAAACATTTTTCGTGAAATAAACAAGGTCCTAATATATGTTTTGATAGCATTTGATTGTTTTCCCTTCTTGAATTTTCCACAATTATTGTGCATTTACAAATTTTGTTTCAAGAAACACCCAAATTACCTTTTTTCTTACTTTTTTTCTTTTCTGCACATTACTCACCAATTTGCTATATGTTTATGCAAACCTTTTTGTATATCACATGTTAAATTCTAAATTGATGTTTGGTTAGAAACTCTCAAAACATATGGTGTCAAATGTGCATTTTTCATATTTGGAACCCAATTTTCATAGCATAATAATAGAGAACTTTAAATGTGTAATGATTCAAACACTAAAGTTTGACCCCGATAAGATTATAAACTCTTGACATTTGGCTTTATTAGTGGTCCAAATTCGAAAGCTTTCTTCTAAAAATGCCCTCACAACTAGCGTTTTGATGTATTCCTGCAAAAGGGGGGTATGGTCCTTATTTTCAGCGTGGGCCAGCTAGCTCTTGGGTCTTTTTTGTTAATAATCTTGTATTACAATAAGTGGTAGTGATGTCATAAGCTTATTCGCATGTGCTAGACGAACGAACATCTCGGATCATGAAAGCACAATTTTTGCACCTTAGGCCTTAGCACATCAAAAATTTCTCTTTCGACCAATCTCACCCTCTTCAAAACTTGAATGTTACCAACAATCACCGTTGTCCTTTTATCGAACAACCACTGTAACTGCCGAATGGACTCCATAGCTTATCGACGGAACTTTGATCAAGGGAGCAAAGCAATTCACCTTAGGGATATGAAGTCACGATTTAAATCCCGTGCAAATAGTCGGGGGAGAGGTTTGGTTGAAGGAGAGGTGGCAATGGCGGTGGTTTGCGAGTGGTCTTAGTCGATTTGTGAGGAATGTCAGAATGGAAGGAAGGGTCGAGGAAGATGGCTATGGTGGGAGGGGTGAAGTTGTCTTCTTCGCACATGAATTACATGACATCTATTTGAAAAAAATCTAATGGCTCCATGTAAAGATCAAGGAATCTAATAGTTGCAGGTCCCCTCGTTCGCACACTGTGAACAGTCTTTTATCAACACTACGTTGTAACAAAATATATATTCACATTTATCATAGGAAAGAAATTTTAAAATTATGCAAACGGTCTTTTGTCAATACCATGCTGTAACAAAATATATATTCACCTTTATCATAGAAAAAATACTTCAAAATCTTTAGCTTAAGGACATATCATTTTTGCAAGATGGCTGGCTAATGAATTGGATTCGATCAAATATCCATAAAGTTAGAGATTAATTACAGCCAAAAGCTCAAATTAGTCAAGTAAAAGTGCATCAGATTTCCACTGCCTTGTGTTCAGTCACATTTTTTTTGAAGAGTTTTGGTTTCCAATTTTGTACACAATACCGCTCGCCCTTCCCACTCTGTTCATTGTATCCTTACGCGCCACCAACCCTCCTCCGCCCCAAAACTCCTTAACCAAAGCCATCTCAGCCAGTTCCATCACACCTTCACAAAAACCCTGCTCAACAACACCTACACCAGCCCTTCTACCCAACAATAGCCCCCTTGTAACTCATCACTGCCCATAATCACTGCGCATCAGCCCTCCACAACCACCACGGCTGACCAACATCACGTATAAGACCAAAACCCACCACCGCCACGCATTGGCCTAACTAACACTTCCCACCTCTGCTTTTATGGTGGCCCACTGCACTCTCTACAACTCATTCGACGATAACCGAAAATTCTGGCTCCTCGTCACTTCATATTTTCCTACTCGACGGAGACGATATTTCAATGCTATATCTTAATGCATTTTGTTGCCGTCAAACTAAAGGTTTTAGTCCACTCAAACCCATTAGCAATCAAAACCAAATGATGAATTAATTAATCAGGTCTCAATCAAAACCAACTGATGAATCAATTAATCAGGCCTCATCACCAAAATCAACGGCTAGGAAAATACCAAAATCCCTACCACGAAGAAAAGCTAAAAATAGTGTGTGGCAAGCCCGCACAAGATATGCAAAACTTGGGTTGATTTTATAGGTGACACATGTAAAGAGACAAATAAGATAAAATGAAGAAAATGGGGAAGAGATGAAAAGGTTTCGAAAAGAATAAGCTGCAAGAGGCAGATGGGACGGTGGTGCTAGTATGTTAACTACTTTTAACATTCCGTCGATAACTGTTTAACAGTCGGTCATTCTAATTGGCTTTAGATAAAAGAGGTCACGACTCCACTTTCTTTCAAAGAATTAGATCCTCTTCGCCTTACTGAAATCATTAATCTCTGCCTTCTTGTCCACATGTCAACGAGTGATTGGTATTGCATGCCTAGCTAGTTAGTAGAGGGCAATACTATCTTTTCACATAAATCTTTCAATGTTTGTCAGCTTTCTTCTGTCTGGTCCAGTATTATCAAAGGCGCGCCTAGGCACAAGACGCATGGAGTGCGCCTCGCCTAGGGCTAGATGCAACCCCTTCAAATGCCTTGTGCGCCTAAGCCCCCAGGTGCAAGGCAGTGATCGAGGCCCACAATAAAGCTTAAAAGGCCTAGTCTTCAATTTTTGCATCGTGTCATCATCTCAACCGTTCATTGTCTTTGATCCTTTACTTCATAACATAATAAATCAATATCTAAACTACAAAAAAAAAACTAAAACCACAAACCCACGATAAATGATTCTCTTATTGTTGTTCAATGTGCTAGCGCCTCGTCGACAATTGTTACTATCTTTCAAGCAAATTTACTATTTTACTTCACCTTGTAAACAAAGAAAAAATCTACTCCTTCACTTCACCTTATAGACAAAGAAGATGAAATTGAAGAGCAATCTCTACCTGCCTTGGAGCCTATAATTCTTTTTTGAAGAGAGCATTGTTGCCTTAACCTACACTGATGATGAAGATGACATTGTCATATTCATCGATATTAACTACTTCTATGGTGTAAAAAATTTGTTGAATTACCATGTTATGAATTTCTTTTACGTGATTTTATTAGTTTAATGCAATAATATTTATTTATTTCTATTTTGCTTCTCACTTCAAAAAGGCAATCGCCTGCACCTTGTGTCTAGACGTCAGGGACCCTTTGCGCCTTAGATGTACTTGTGCCTTTAATAACTATGGTCCGCACAAAGGACAAGAGTGATATGCTAAATTGATATCTTGGGTGTAGTTACCCATTGAACTCAGGGATAAAAATATTAATTGAGTAACCATTTTACTCCTGATTTCAAAGATTTTAAAGGTTAAAATCATAAAGTAATTATACAAGGCTTCTATGAGTGACAAAGATGGGGAGCTGATTTGGCGTTCCACTTTGAGACACTTGAGCTCCATGTTAATTAAACATGATTATAAAGCCTACTAGACTTTAGCAATGAAAATAGAGCTTAAATATCAATTTTTTACATGTAACATAGTACAAAAGAAGATGTTATTGGATAATTATAAGAATTTATAACTGCGTATCATGATCCTCTGCTGTACAGTAGATGTGCTATGTAACATTTAGCGATAAAAGATTATCATTCCAAGTGTTTTCTCGCTGATACTGAAATTTATAATAACAATTTTTTATCGCTAAAAAATATTTAGAAGCATTTTTTTTTATACAACACTTTTGTGGTACAACAGAGCAGAGGATCCTGATTCTATAACTACTACCGATCTACAATTTCATCCAGGTGAATCTACATATTGCACAAATGTAGCCATGTTATATCATTAAACTCTATGATCTATGATTATGATTTTAACTCTTTGATATTATAAAGTGCCTATTGCATTAGAACATCATTGTGTGCAACAGTCTTAGTGACATTTGTATAATTGTGTTCAGTATAAAAGTTGATAAAATGAAAAAAAAATGTTGCTATGTTATACTAGGTTTTCTATGACATGGCTCTAAAACAAGATAACTTGGATTACTTTTTAGTATGAACGACAAAAATTCCATTAATGGTTTAATACATACATTTATAAAAATGCAATTAATGATTTTGTCAAAACTTTTTTTTATCAAGAAGTGTTATATTCGATTATTATGAGAACTACCGTGCTGATTGTGATAGTCTCATTCAACAGTTAGATTATATTTCACACAATTATCATAATATCCACATAAAAAATTTTACTAAGCTGATTTCAGATTAACTTTATAAAAGACTTCAAATTACAGGATAAGATACGATAATAACCTCTAAACTAATGACTCGTGGCAATTCGGTTCCCAAACTATTTAGCCCAACGGGTACACTCCTTTGGCCCACTTAACCCGAATGTTTAAACCCCATGGCACTAGTACAATTAAGAAATAGATGAAAATAATGGTTGTCATGTGCCACTAAGTACAATTTTGTGACAAAATTCCCTTATTGGGCTTTGTGATTCAAAATTCTACACATATTTTTACCGGGATGGCCACAACCGCCTATGGTAACTATTGTCGGCCAACAAACCTAAGCGGTCAATAGATTATCTAACAAAAGTCATCAATGTATAAATGCTTCCGGTCGAGTGGAGATGTGGTGGAAAAAAGATTGAATTCATTGTTAAGGGTACGATAGGTTCATCAATGCACTCACAAAAGGCAAAAATGCACATATATATACTCTCTCGAGAATTGTTAAGGCTTGAGTTACTAACGAATGGAAATTTGCGAAACTTCGCCAGAAGCCAATAATTTAAGAGGTATTTGTATTTGCCGTGGATCATAAAGTGCCTACTTCAAGTAGGCCTATTTTTATGCATAATATTTGTAGAGAGAGAAGTTAAAATGAACATGCACAAAAATCTTATTTTCCATCATAGTTGTGATCAAGGCAAATCACTAAATTCAGAACATTTTAACACAACTAGGGTCAATACCACCCCAACAGTTGCAGCAGTCAAAGTAGCTAAAAAAGGATAAATCTAACTAACAAGCTCAACCCCTAGACAACATTGTTGGTTAGGGTTTCAACTTCTAACGTGAGGCCCACATTAATGTCCCCGAAAAGACCAAAACCCCAATTCACTCATCCACATTTCCTTTTTCTTTTTCTTTTTTTTGAAACAACAACCTTGCATGCACCCCATCATGTATCTGTAATAAAGGATTGCTACCGATAATCTAGCCAGCTCGTGCGCCTTTGATATTTATTAGCTACATACCCGCTTAGTGTTACGGAAATGAAACTTATATCTTAAGTTGTTATAACAGAGTACAAAGCTCCTTGCCATTAGTTAGCCAAGATCGATTTTTTATTAAGTATCAAACTTTTTATTTTGAGTTCTAGTAGAACAGCCTTGATTCCTTACCTAACTTAGTGCCTCTCCGATTACCATTACTTCTGCTCGTTCCACACTTCTTACGAAAATCATTCAATGATAGCCTTTTCTTCAAATCTGCTGCTTCCTTTGACCTCAAAATTCAACCCCCCCCCACCCCCCCCAAAAAAAAAAAAAAAAAAAAAGGGAAAACATGAAAAACCAAAATTTCCTATTACTAGACCTCAATGCAATGGAGACAAAGAGTGCCTCAGGGTAAAAGTAGGGTGGTTCAGGGAACAGCGTATTATTCCTCGGATGGGTGGGGGCCTTTATAAAAGAGCTAACAATAAAAGCTCCCGACCCGATCCATAAGAAAAGCCGTCTGAAATCAATCCTGTGGCTTTCAATACTTTGTGCCGTACTCCCTCCTGAATCACTTCTCCTCTTTCTAAAACTTTTTCTTTTTCTTTTACCGGTCTCTATCTTTCTCTCTCTACAACTTCCTCTGCCTTTTTCGCCATCAAATCACTGTAAGTTTCTCAAAAACCCTGCAATTCTACCTCCTTCACCTGCGATGTGATCCCCTCCCCTTCCGCATTAGTGCACATGTACGTGTTTTCCCAATATGTACGCATGTGTGCGTGTTTTATCTGTTTGTTGCGGTTAATTACGAGTTTTTCTTCGAGAATTCTGGTCGATTGCGCAATGTTGTTGATGCGCATTGTGGTTTCGTGGCAAATGTGTCATTTTCTGACGGTGTTGATTTGTTGGGAATTGGGTTTTGTGGATAATGTGCGTATGCGCGGTTTTTTGGATAGGCTAGGGTTTTGTGTTTGTCGTTATGTGAATGTGAATGTGAATGCGTACGTATGTGTCGAATGTTGCATGTATGTATCTTTACACGTAGATTTTCGTTTCTGTGTGTGTGTGCGTGTGTTAGGGCAATCATGAGCAACGAAGAAGAGAAGAGGTGTCCACTATGTGCGGAGGAAATGGATTGGACGGATCAGCAATTGAACCCCTGCAAATGCGGTTATCAGGTTCGTTTTTATATGTTGTTAGGGCTCGTTTAGATTGTTTTTGGAGTTGATCTTAAGGGTTTCCTCGTACATTGTATTGTGGCACGGGGATACCTTTATTTTGGCAGAGCAATGTAGAATGTCTTGTGTTTGCCCTCTCCTTTTGGTTCATATTAAGTATTTGGTATATTACTCCCTCATTTCCACTAGATACGTTCCCTTTGACTTTTTGTGAATTTCTAGGATAAATTTAGTACATGTAAACGTTGAACTGAACTAAAACACGTGTTATAGATTAAATAAGTATTGCTCGGCAAGTCAAGCTAGGGTAAAATCATTGTGCAAACGATGTCTACATGTTCTATATCTGTCCTACGAATTTGCAAAAGGTCCAAGGTGACCAATCCAATGAAACAGAGGGAGTATTATTTTGTTCAAGCTATGTTTGTTGAAGGGGGCACGTTAAAATAGGCACAAAGTCAGATGTGCTTGGTTCTTCCAAAACTGTTGGACAATTTCATCCTAAAAAATGCAGTTTCCTAGGTTAAGATTGGCAATGCCTTGGTCAATGTCATATTTTGCTTTTGTTAGCAATGTGGTGTGTACTTTTGTAAGTTGCCATCTTTTTAGTTAAACAGTTTAGATAATACACCATGGATAGTTACATAAAATATTACCACAGCATTGGCTCCTTCAACTATCGCACCAATTAGATAGATGAGAAGACTCAGTGATATGAAGATCCAGCATTTTACCGTCAATGCCATCAGTCTGGTAGCAAACAAGACATGTCAATAAGACAAAAACTAGACATGGAGGTGCACATTACCTGTCTGTATTCTATCTTATGGTTGAATTACCCCAGTCTTTAAAACATAAGATGACTGAAGTCTTTTTCTTCTAGTAAGTAGGTTAAATATCAGGAATAGCAAAATTGGGGATAACTTTTGTGCCCTCAAGGTTTGAAATTCTTATATTTAAAACATGAACTAGCTCTGCGAGAAAATGAAGACAGAGTCACTGGATCTGGAAAAACTGCAGAATTTAGTAAGGAAGATATTAATACATCTATAGACACATCCTACAGAGATTCTTTTAAAACATAATTTGCAGGACTTTTCTGTGGATTGTTGACAAGTAGGGGCTTCATTTTGTTATATAAGTTTTTCTTCTATTTGAGCCATTTGGTTAGAACTTGGCTATAGGCCATAACATGCAATGACCTGCTATTCTGAGGCCATGGCCTTTTTGTCCCGTATATACTTGGACTATATGCTTAACACCACCACATAGAAACTATTCCATCAAGCTAACTAATTATTTTTTTCCTGAGAGAAGAGTAAACCACTTTGGCTGCTTCTGGACCAGTCGTGGGACTGCGTCTTGTTAGTTCGATTTGAGTACATCTCAGAGCAAACTCAAGGCAGTCTGACTTGGCCTAACTTGATCCTAAGTAAATTCTGCAGTTTCGATGTCAGGGAAAATGGCACAGGACTTAATTAAATTGAAGGGGAAAAAAGGAAGGGGGTACTGGCGTACTGCACATGCAGGTATTTTAAGAGAATTAATCTGATCCGTTGACAAGGAAAAGAAGTGTCGTGATGCCCTGTGTCTTATAATATCTTTATTATAGATATTGATACTCACTTCCTTTTTCCTTTCTGAAGTCAGTAACCTTGAGAAGCAATGATATTCAAGGCTTGTAGACCATCTGTCAGTCATATCTGAGTAGTGGGTTTATTCTGATGGGCATGCCAGCTTTGGTTAGATTGGAGGAAGGACTTAAAGCTGTGTCTACTGCAAACTTTGTCCTTTTTTACTGAAAGTTGTTTCTGCCATGAAGATACGCTTCCTCCTATTTGGTGTTGTTATTTTCCCTGATAGTTATGGGCCTGAAATGAGCCCTCATAGCTTCATCTTTACAGCTTCCATGGGTAGGTTAAGGGTGGCAGGCCTGGGTTTGGCCTGGTTCATTTACTCTTAAGATTGTGAGCTTCACATAGTAGGTTCTTAATCTCTTTGATGGTCTATTGGTTGCCAAGGTTGTTCTTGATATTGGCAAATATTCCGTGATGAACTTTGTTAATTCTGCAGTGAGTCAATGACTCGTCTGTTCATATCGATTGATTTTTGTTAATTTACGTACAGGTGTGTGTTTGGTGTTGGCATCACATAATGGACATGGCAGAGAAAGATGAGACTGAGGGGCGATGTCCTGCATGTCGGACACCTTATGACAAGGAAAAGATTGTAGGGGTGGAAGCTAAATTCGAAAGGTTTCTATTAGTTTGTGACCAATATTTTTAACTGCCGTGCTGGACACAGAATTAATAAGTGTGCCTATCGTATAGGGTTGTTGCCAACAATACGAATCGAAAACAAAAACCACCGAAGGCAAAGCCAAAAACAAATGAAGCTAGGAAGGACCTTACCAATGTTAGAGTGATTCAGCGGAGAATGGCATATGTTATTGGGCTGCCTCTTTGCTTAGCTGATGAAGATGTATGGACCTAATATTTTGTTGATTGTTTTTTACCCTTCTCGTTTTGGGTTGAGTGATCAAAAACATCTGGCTCATGTATATGGTTTCTTTAATTGTCTGAGCAATATTTTATGATGTTGTGCAGCTCTTGCACCGAAAGGAATACTTTGGTCAGTACGGAAAAGTCACCAAGATCTCCCTCTCTCGGACAGCGGGCGGAACTGTTCAGCAGTTTGTTAATGATACATGTAGTGTGTAAGTTATCAGATTTAAAAGTTAGTCACAGCCTTCTAGTTGCGGCTCTAGCCTCTTGTCATTGGTGGCCTGCTGAGGGTAGCTTCCCACTAAGCATAACTCCCTTTTCCTGGCCTGAAATCCTGCTTTTTCGTCAATCATATTTAGTCCCTGATAGTTAAAGCGTGCAAGCTTTGATCACGGTATAGATGCTTGTTATAATGGTCTTGTTATTGATGATGTTCCCTGGTTCAACGTGATTTTGATGCTTGCTTTAACGGTCCTGTAATTGCCCCCTGTTGCCCTTTCTGCTTACCAGGTACGTTACGTACTCAAAAGAGGAGGAAGCCGTTCGATGTATACAAAATGTACATGGTTTTGTGCTAGAAGGCAGGTTCTTAAGGTAGGCTCATGCCCTTCATGCTTACATCCAATTGCACGAGTATGTTATCTGCGAGTCATTATCTTGAATGACTGTTCTGATGAGTATCTTCATGGCCTTTTTGGAATTTGCTTTTGCAGAGCATCTTTTGGAACTGCAAAGTATTGCCATGCATGGTTGAAAAATATGGTATATATATAAGATTCTATGTGAGGGGTGCATTCGTTAATAAACTTTCATTTTTCCGCTGCTGTCAATTTTCTTTTAAGAAAACGTGGAAAAGGTGTTTCTACTGAATATGATGCTTTTGTTTAACCAGCCCTGCAACAATGCTGGTTGTTTGTATCTACATACTGTTGGTGCTGAAGAAGATAGTTTTGGTAAAGAGGAAGTAGCTGCAGTGCATACGAGGTACATATATAACATGTACAATTTGACACCCTGTTTGTTCCCTATTGCACTGTCTATATATATGTTTTTTTTGTGTGTGTGTGTGTCTTTCTTTTATGCAAAGACATTTAATGCTGCAGGATCAACATAAAGATGTAATGTGCCTAATCATGAGATACACATTTGGTGAAAGTGCTAAAGTTCCAACTTGAATGCTAAGAGACACACTTAGTTGAAGTGCTCGAAATATGGATTCACTTGGTTTGGATTACAAACCATGAATACTTTTAGCAGTAGACTGATGAGAAATTGTAGCTTATATGCACCTTTCTCCAGCAAATTTTAGGTAGCTGAGTGACATTTTCTTCACCCTACTCTGCAACACACTTGTATGCAGATCTCCACACTTCATAGCAAATACTTGGCCATATGATTTGAACAGTTTTTTGATACGTGTTTATTTTATGGGGACTAACAGTTTGATAGTCTCTTTTGTACACTTAATTTTTGGTGATGAATCCTAGTGTGTTTCTTGTCAAGTGGATAGACAACAACTTTGCCAATTTGAGGGATGGGATTCTGGAAGCACTATTGGCGATGTTCTAGTTTAAGAATTTTCTCTCTCTCATGAAGGCCGTCTCAAATTCTCTCTAATTTGCCACAATGAACCTGTCCCTATCCCGTATTGTAGATCCAAATTTATCTTAAACATTCTGGCTTATGTTGGATCCCTCTCCATCTCATAGTTTCCCTCGCCCGGTCATCTTTAAATTCTTGCTTGAGCAGAGAATATAATGTTTCTTTTTGTAGGTCCTATTTATATCTATTAGGCTCTCTTTCCATGATAGTAGTTAGTGCTTCCCTTGTTATGTTTGTTGAAGTATGTTACAAGAGCTTCTTTCATAGTGCTAGTGTTCAATCAATATTATTTGCCAATATTGGCTTTTAAAATGCCAAGTTGTAAGAAACTAGAGTCGATTCCAGGATGACTTTGGTTCTTTTACATTCCAGTCATTGATTGACTATTTGTATTCTCTTCTTTCACCTTGATATTTATGGTAGCTTAAGTGATGGTTAACTCACTTTTGATCTTGAAGGACTAGAGTTCAACAAATTGTTGGTGCCGTTCCAAATATACAAAGGCGCTCTGGAAATGTGTTGCCTCCACCACTTGATGAAAACTTCAGTTACAGCAGCACTTCAAGTGATAAACTTGCCGTAAAAAGTGGGCCCAAAGTAAGCTGGCTTTATTATTTTGAAGACAGTAATTAAGAAACTAATGGTTGATATGCTTATATCAATTTGAAGGAACTTTTTTGCATCATGATGGTCAAATTTTCTGCATTCTTGATAGTTGGCTACTTGGCTTGCATTTTCCAACAATCTTATCTAATGCATTTGTTGTGGTTGTCCAGGATGTAGTTCTTGGTACAGTAACTTCCAGCAGGCACTTGACTTCTTTGCCTTCATCTAACAGTAATGATGGAAGTGTTCGAATGCCTGACGACATGACAACGTTTGTAGATGTTGTTGGACGGTCTTGTAGTCCTGGTTCTGAAAAAGATGGGGATGTTGCTGAAGATACAAGGGTTTTGAATTTGTGCTCTGAGTTGTCTTCAGTAAGCATCAACAGATATAATCATGGTGAGGTTGTACAAACTGACCGAATGTTATGCAATGCGGGTCAACTTGATAATGGATTAGCCCGGAATGAAGAGTTTAAAGAACCATTTAGGGAACCTTTGAATCTTTTGGCAGTTGACAGAGCTGATATAACACACAGTGATGCATACCTTACTAAAGAACAATCTTTATTGACACTAGGTTTTGGAAGACAGGGACTACATGGTCCATTAGTGAAGGATTCTGATGGTAGAAGCCAGAAGGTTTCTTTGCTTCCATCATCTTATCCCTCTAAGATTCCAGAGGTTTCTAGAGATCAAGCTTGGCGGTACACAGAGTCACATACTCTAACTGATTATTATGGGGACCATAGTATTGTAAATAAATCCATGGATGATGCTTCTGTTAAATTTGCACCATTAAATTCAATATCAAATGGTGGATACAGTGAAAGGAAATTCCAAAGTTCTGCTAAATCAGATAGGGTATATAGAAGTTCTAACTCTTTTTCCAATGAAGAAATAGTAGAGCACTTACGAAGGCTTGATGATGATGACATGGCCAACGGCAAGGAAGATCCTGCTTTAGATGCCGTAAAAAGCAGTATAATATCAAATATCATGTCGTTGGATTTTGATGCCTGTGATGATTCATCAACCGTGCCTCACAGTTCAGATGGTACTGATGGGCGGGATGCTTCTTCCTGGAATTCTTATAACAGTGACTACTTGGGATACTCGTTTGCAAAACCAGAGGGATTAACGAGTCAACCAACTCTTTCAAACTCTTCTTTTAACAAAGGACAAGAGCCGAAGAAATATTCTGTCCTCCAGGATTCATCTCTGGTAGAAAACAAGGAGCAATATTTGCATAAGCCTCAGTATCATGGTAAGAATCAATATATATTCTGCCAAAACCTCCTTATTCTTTTACTGGTATTAAACTTCTATCTCCACATTATCTTTTTAACTTTCTGGTTTTGTTGTGTCTTGAAAGCTTGATAGTAAAAGTTTCCCAAACTCAAGCCTTAGGCTGGGGTTAGGCGTTGAGAGATTGTTTGCCAAAATCGCACCATCCACAGCCTTCCCCCACTCCCGCTATAGCTTCTCTGTGTTCGAACCCGTGACCTCCAAGTTAAAATGGAGCAAACTTACTGTTCCATCAAGGCTCATTCTCATAATGGGTACATATATGCAGTGTTGATGATGAGTTTCTATATTGAATATGTACTCTGTGTGTGTGTGTGTGTGTGTGAGCTATATGGTTAAGGATACCTGTTCTTCCGCCTCAAACTCGTGTGATGTATCTTGCCTTTCAGGTATCTCCTTTTCACCCACTGTTTGTATGTTATATGTTTCATCCAATATCGGTTATTGCGGAGGACATTGCTTTCGTAGCTCAGCATGCTATTGGTTCCTTGGTTTTGATTAGTTTGTCAGTGATGTGGCAGTAAGTTTCTACAGCTGAAAGAACATAATATAGTTAGGTATTACATAATCATTCTTCATTGCACTTACCCTGTTGGCCTTATGTTCTCCCGCTTTGTGGGGACGAAAATAAGTACGCACATCTCTCTCTCCGCTTCATGGGGGGGGGGGGGGGGGGGCAAATGAGGTGCCAGTTTGCAAGTACATTGCAGGGACATACTGGAACAGAAATTACGAAATTATTATGAACTAATTGCTTCAGTATCAAGGAATCCGAGCAATTTGTTCCAAGAGGTATAGGCCACGATGCTGTTCATGAAGTCTCTGCAGCAGTCTTCTATTCTGCCATTTTGCATATATTGCCCTAAGTGGAATACTTCCCCTCACCACTTTCTCCTTCAATTTTTAAACCGCAGTATCCAGGGCTCAAACGCTGGCTCCACCAGGTTTTTCCCTGCCATCACCACCTCCAGGGTTTCCTGCATGTGAGAGGGCAGACCAGGGTTTCCGTGCCACTGCTGGTATACCTCTTTCTCTCTCTATATATGCATGTTTGTGTGTCGGTGTGCCTATCTCTTTCATATTGACTGACTGTGCTTTGGTTCTTCGTATGCCCCCCTTTTGCAGGGAGTCGTTTGACTTCTTCACTGTCAAGCAATCACTATAGAACACCATCAACTGGAAATAGCAGCAATACCAGTGATGTTGATTTAGTTGATCCTGCCATATTGCTTGTTGGTAGAGGTAAACCAACATCTAACGGGTCGGTTAATTCAGGCTTAGATATGATGTCAGCTTATGCTACCCAACCGAGTGCATATGAAGGCGAGGCAAGACATTGGCTTTTGACCCAACAATCTGCTCTAACGCATCATGACCAGACATTTCCTCAAACCTACATGCAACAGACTCCAGCTGCACATCAGGAATTTAGATATTCTGGTCGTGTTGGGGATGGCTTTTCCTCTTGGGATGACAACAGTACTTACGGTATCTCAACGAGGCTCATGGATCAACGCCAGACACATGATCCTTCCTTCCTGCAGTTCTCACAGCATAAATATACAAATGGGCATGTATCAAATGGCTTTCAGGCCGGTCCGGGTGAAGCGCAACGTAGAAATGATTTGGGCATGTCAGAATTCCAGAGAAACGAGAGATTAGGGTTGAACAACTTCTATCCTGGGTATGGAGATTTAATGTACCAGATGCCCAGTACAGGAGATGTATACACCAGAGTATTTGGGATGTAATTCGGTCGCTTCTCATTTAAATGGAACTGTCTGCGGCTGGCTTTGTATTTGTAATATGTAGTTTGAGCAAAAGATGAAACCCTTTCGGCCTATTTATGATGATGTTTGTGGGGCGGGATTAACCTCTGTGAATGCTTTAAAGGTAGCCATGTTTTGCTTTGCTCTTGACGAGAAGACATACAAAGGGTCAACCTATTAAATGGATTGAGAAGACATCAGTTCACGCAGGACAACATCTCCCTCCGAGTTTGATCTCTCTCATTTCAATTCAGAAAATTTTTGTCCGTAACCCGAATCATAGAAAGATACTTAAAATTTATTAATCGTGATAATTAGTTGTTGTAAAATATTTTTAGTGATTTTTATTTAGTCGCGTTAAAAAAGTAGCGATAAAAAAATATCACTAAAAGTGTTAACCCAAAAGTTAAAAAGAAAAAGTCATTAATTATTCCGTATTTTGATGATCATTCATGATTGTATTTTCCGGCTGTTGCCTCAATAATGGGTTAATTACATTGAACCTACAAGACGTTTGTTTGACGTGGTTTGGAAATACACTGTTCCCAAGAATCAAACCAACACTAGAAATTGACAAAACTGCTCTTGGATTTTCCAAACTCCATTTTTTTTCCCGCCTACTTCAGTTTGCCACGGCATCGCTTCATCATCCTCTCTCGATCTTTTGTCAATCACAAGCCAATCCGCCATCAAAACCATGTATGAACAATGGAGCTAATCTCATTAAAACCACGACAGTGCTTTCTTGTCTATGTTTGTTGGCAATTGTTATCACTGACACCAATCTCATCGCCATTGAACTTCTCTGGTTGGATCGGACGACGATACAGTGAGCAGGAACTTGAGACAAGGGTGGTGGTTGTATTTGTCCATGACCATGGGGATCTCTGATGGTGGCAAACGCTCAATTTTTGTTATATGAACACAACTTGTATAGGTTTCGCATGTGGAAAGATCATGGAAGTGGAAGGTTGGGGCACGTGTAACTTCAAATCCACTTTTCCATTAATCACTACGTAGTTTTGGGTACTTACTTTGGCAAATGTGGCCGGGTATTCGATATAGTGTTGACACCTCATCTTTGTAAGTTCTGTATAATTATTTATTTTCCTTAGACTTTATTTGATTATTTCAATCAAGATCGTCAGTTTAGTCAGTTTAGGCTTAACCAATCAATAGATAGGTTTGATAGTTTTGAATTTACTTTAATTTGAATTTCTATCTCAATTTTATTAATCACGTGTTTTCTTCTTGAGAAGGGCTTAGTAGTAAATTAATAAAGAAAAGAATACTGGTCGGTTCTTCTTTCAATTGGCTGGTTTCCTTTAAAGGCTTAAATGTAGCGACCGGTAAGAGGTTTTTCGTCCTTTTCATCTTGGCGATAAGGATCACCAATTTGCCTCCTTTTGCAAGTCTTCTGCTCCCTAAAACTCTAAATACACAGTCTCAAGCAGTCCTCAAAAGATACAGACAGTGAGAGAGAGAAATTTCTCCGAGTGGCTATTTGTTATCTCAAAGAAATGATCTGACAACCAAGAGAGAGAGAGAGAGAGAGAGAGAGAGAGAGAGAGAGTTTTTTTTTCTTTATATTTTTATGTGCATCATTCATGCGTTGCATCGTGGATAATCCGGAATCGGCGGTAAAATAAACCAAGTCAAGAGGTACAATTCTTCAACCTTTGTCTTTTATTTTTTTTGTCGAATAGATTAGATAAAATAAAATCCCCGTGGTCAAATTTTGGTCTGTGAAAAGGATAAAATGGGTTTCTATTATTCATATTAGAACCAACTTTTAAAATCACAGACCAAGATTTATGTTGCTTCCCACAGGGTCAAGTTGATCCCGGTTTGTCCAATTAGGTTAGGCCGTTCGACCTAAGTTGTTGAGTTCAAACCAAAATTAGGTTTATTTAGAACTTATCCGTATTATTTGGGTGTGGAAAAAATCACTTATAACAAGTTCATAAGTTGAAAAAATATATCATATAAATTAGTGTATAAATCCAAATATTTGGTATAGTAGATTTGATAGTCTAGTAAAATAATTAGGGTCAACTTGAAGTTTTCTTGTGTTCCCTTTAATTATTAATTATTTATAAGAGTAAGGGTGTAACTAAAAAAAATAGTCTTTTCGGATGTACGTCATTACAGGGATACAAACCATAATAACGAATCAATATTAGAATTTTCTTCGTCTATTGAGCTCCACTGGTATCCAAAATGAGAAGATTAAGAAATAAAGATTCTCAACTTTTAGTGTGGTATATAATCTGATTTTTTTTCTTGCTAAACTCACAAACAAGATAAATGAGTTATGCTCTCTTTTCTCTATTGAACTTACAAACAAAATAAAAAAAAAAAACTATTTTCCTTTCCTTTCCCTTCTCTTCCTTTTATTTTTCTCTTATCAAAATTCACAAACAAACAAACTATTAGTCTAATGAGCTTCCGCTTTACTCATGCCACGATCCAGAAACAAATATTCACCGTCCATAACCTTGTAATCAACGGCCCTAATTTCTGTTCACCCTTTGACGTGGATCGAGCTCCTCACCCATCGATTAAACTCCCAAAACCAACGACCAAGATTCAAACCCTGCCAAATTTCAAATCCAAAATTGCAAAAATCCGGAGTCCGTAAGTTCCCCTCCCAACCACCCTAATTCTCACCAATTCACCCACTTTTAATGGAGGACAAACAGACTCCATGAATCATGGAACATATATTCTAGTCCATGATTCATAGAAAATTGAATATTGTGTCATTATGTACAAATTCAATTTATGTTATTAACTTATCTAATTTAGGTAGGTCAAATGATCTAATTTAGGTAGGATCCTTAAGTTTAGCAATCAGCATTAATATCTTGTAATATAAATACTATAGCTTTCAGTTCAATAAAATCATCCAAGAGAATTCTCAAATTCTTCATGGTATCAGAGCAAGCCTGATACCCTTGCTATTATATTGTTCATAAGTATGACAGAAGAAAATGCAAACCAGATTAATGAGGGTTTGGTACCAGTTGTGGCAGCATTTCAAAATGCCACAATTGATCCCAAATCTCCATATTGTTTGTCTGCTTCTGATCATTCAGGATTACTTTTTGTCATACATCCTCTCAAAGAAAATGGCGAAACACTATTTTACATGGCGTAAGAATATGTTAAAAGCCCTTGTTGCGAAGAATAAGGCGGGTTTCGTGAAGGGAAGAATCGAAAAGCCAGATGTAAATTCCCGGGATTTCGAACCATGGGTGCAATGCAATCGTGTTGTCATGGATCACGAACGCACTCGATAAAGAATTACAAAATGGAGTAGCACATGCGGAAACTGCCAATGGGTCTACAAGAATATTCACACAAGGGACGCCAAGGGTGTACGAGTTAAAGCGTGCAATCGCACTGTTACAACAAGAAAAGGCTCCCATATCCACTTATTATGGGAGACTGAAAGCAGTCTGGAATATGTTACAGGCATTCAACCCTGTACCTACTTACACTTGTGGATGCACTTGCGGGGCTGCAAAGAAAATGCAATCCATGCAAGAAGATGAGGAAATCTTTGATTTTTCTCATGGGCCTAGATGAAAGCTTCGGCACAGTACGATCATAAGTTTTGAGCATAGACCATTTGCCAACTTTAGGTTGGGCCTACATCATCACGGCCTAAGAAGAGAAGCAAAAGAGTGTGGCCGTAGATTGCTCGCCACTATTGGAGTCAACTGCACTACCCTCACACAGAGACACAACATTTGGCAAAGGCGGTAATGGCAACGTGATGAATGGCGAGCGACGGATAAATTGGGCCTTGTGCAGTCATTGCGGGAGAGGAAATCACAGCAGCAAAGAGTGTTTAGAACTCATTGGTTATCCTGACATCGGCAAAAAAGGACACGCAGTCGCACTTATGGTGAACCAGCAAGCGGTGGTCGAGGAAATACATCCCTGAATTCCTAGACGTCCTCAGCAAGTTCTGGGTTTGCCGGAATCGTCGATGGCAGCACTGTGACCTCACCCATACCGGAACTATCTGCAAAATAACACCAACAACTACTAGCTCTTCTTAGCAGTGAAACTTATCCCTCTGCAAATCTGGTGTGAATAACATGTCTGGTAAGAAAATCAAACCTTGGATTATTAACACGGGAGCAACAGATCATGTGTGTTGCGACATTTATCAATTATCTGATCCCGTTATGCATCCTAAAATTCCACCGGAGCAAATCCCTAATGGTGATTTGGTCCTCGTTCAATTCATGCATTAGGGACTGTTAAATTGGATAAGAAACTTGTGCTTAAGAATGTTCTTAGAGTAACATATTTTTGCTTTAATTTGTTATCTATAAGCAAACTGACAAAGGACTTGGATTGTGCGCTAATATTCTGGTCGGATGTTTGTGTTATATTGGACTTACCATCGATGACGCCGATTGGACTGGGTAAAATGCGAGATGGCCTTTATTATTTGGAGACTAGAGAAGAGAGCAAGGCCTTGATGGCTCAATGTTCAAAAAAATTCGGGTTATGGCATTAATGATTGGGGCATCTTCCTATGGACCGTTCTTCTCTTGTCCCAGTCATATCTTCTTCTCCTGGTCAATTGAGAGACAATTTTTGTGATGCTTGTTGTAAAGAAAAACAAACTATACTGCCATTTCCTCTCCATATGAATAAATCATCACATAAGTTTGAGTTAATTCACTGTGATATCTGGGGAATGTATAAAACTGCATCTATGACACATGCTCAGTATTGTTTGACTATCGTTGACGATTACAGTAGAGCACCACTTTTTTTTTTTAATGAAATTTAAATCCGAGACGCGTGGCTATCTGCTCTACTTTTTTAGGTGGGTACAAACACAGTTCAACTCTACTGTAAAAGTCTTTCGCACAGATAATGAGCTTGAATTCAAACACAGTGACATTCTGGCTTATCACCTAGAGCACAGCATGGAAAGATAGTCTAGTTGTTCTTAGACAACACAACAAAATGGGGTTGTTGAGCGCAAATATCAGCATTTATTAGAAGTAGCACGTGCTTTACGATTTCAGGCCTACCTACAAGTCAAATTTTAGGGGAGATGTGTACTCATGGCAGCCTATTTGATCAATCGGATGGCACTTTCGGTCCTAGGTAACAAAACACCATTTGAGATGTTATTTGGAAAATCACCGACTTATGCTCATTTGCGTACTTTTGGGTGTTTATGCTACGTCCATGTCAATAATAAACCTCTTGATAAATTTGCACCCCAACCTGATATTTTCCTTGGTTATCCACATGGACAAAAAGGCTACAAAGTTTTTGATCTTGCCAGCAAGAACATTTATGTGTCTTGTGACATTCAATTTTTTGAAGAAACTTTTCCCTTTAGTACTAATATGGCCGCAAGCCCCATTAACCCAATTTTGAGTTTTGTGCACAATGTGACATCAAATGGAACAGAGAAAACTCCCCTTAGTCCTCCTGGATCGACATCTAATTTGGATGACTCGAATCCCACCCGAGTTGTACAAGCCCAACCTGACATGGCCCTAATTCCATGCCTGGACCACTTGAAGACGCACATGTTACTCCAACAGCTGACCAACTTGAGGCACCAATAGTTTCCAATCAAGCTGGTGGTACACACACACACTGACATTTTGCCCAATCCTACGAGGTCCAACAATATTGAATCACCTCATCTGCCGAATGATGTAGCTTCTCTTGCTGAGTCTACTATTAATGCATCAAATGCTATTGAAGCAGCTAGCACTCGTCCATAGCAGCACCGCAATATGTCACAGAAGCTTTTGTGGTTTTGATGTAAACTTGCCCCCTTCTCTTGCTCTTCCAAGCTTGCCATAGCATTCACCCAATTCATCGGTTAATTCGACAGTACATTCTCTCTCAATCACTCTATCATATTCAAAGTTTTCCTTTGCTCATCATATTTTCTTAGCGGCCATTTCTTCCATGGATGAGCCCAAGTCCTTCTCTCAGGCAGTAAAATACCAGCATTGGAGAGATGCCTGGCCAAAGAAATCAGCATTTTAGAGGCAATTCAAACTTGGACCCTCACACGGCTACTACCTGGTAAACGTGCTATTGATTCCAAATGGGTCTCCAAGGTTAAGCACTATCCGGATGGAAGCATTGAGAGATTTAAAGCCAGTCTCATTACTAAGGGTTACACATAAATTGAAGGGGTTGACTTTCATGAGACATTTGCACTTGTAGCCAAACTTGTTACAGTACGCTGTTTACTTGCTGTAGCTTCAATTTGTTAATGGCAACTTCATCAATTGGATGTTAACAACGCATTCATCCACGGTGACCTTGATGAGGAAGTCTACATTAAAATCCCACAGGGTTTTGCCAAAGAGGGGGAGATGCGTGTTTGCAAGTTGCAAAAGTCCCTTTATGGACTCCATCAAGCTTGTCGTAATTGGTACCACAAGTTCACCATACCTTTACTTACCATTGGTTTTCATCAGTCTCATGCTAATCATTCTCTATTTACTTCTAACAATGGCTCATCTTTTCTTGTTATTTTAATTTATGTGGATAATGTTATTATTACTGGTAATGATATCGTGTGCATTTGCTGACTCAAGAGTTATCTGGATCAAAAATTTCACATTAAGGACCTTGGAAAACTTAAGTATTTTCTTGGCATCCAGGTGGCACGCTCCCGCTCGGGCATTGTTCTTTGCCAAAAAAAAAAACATACGCTGGAAATTCTTGAAGAAAGTGGGCTTTTGGGTGCAAAGCCCTCTCCTTTTCCCATGGATTCTAAGCATAAACTTCAGACTAACATCGGCCCCTTATGCTCGGACCCGGGTCGCTATAGGCGCTTAGTGGACCGACTGCTATATCTCACCATCACACGATCTGACATTAGCTATGCAGTCAACATTCTCAACCTGTTTATGCAGTCTCCACCAGTGTTATTAAAAGTGTGCCTAGGCGCTAGGTGCAATCAGGCTCACTGTTTGCCCTTCGCCTAGGCCTAGGCACCCAGCGCGTTAGATAAGATGCGCGCCTTGTGAGCCTAGGCACCAGGCACGTAGCAAGGCAGGAGGCGCAAATCAAGGAGTACAAATGCCAGCCGTTGGATAGGCTACGTGGGTTTATATGGACTGTTCATTTTATTTTTTTTCAGATTTTGTTGCTTTTTTGGCTCCACCTAGTCTGACTCTAAAATCCTAACTCTAAAATTCCCAAATTAAATATCACGACTCACAGCCTCTAGTCGCAACCCCTTGCCAGTCGCCGTCACCCTTCCTGTTGTCGTCGGCCACCGCTGCTCCAATCGCCGGCGTCGCCACCGCTGCTTCTCTCTTCTGCTTCTGCTGGGTTGCTTCAATTGAAGACTTTGTTGGTTTGTCTCTCTCTCCTTCAGTCACTCACAAGTCACAAGTCACAATTCACAGCAAAAATCACTGTGTCTCTCACTCTCTCCCTTACTCCCTCACTCAAAACTCATTTTCTTAATTGTATGGTTCAAAGTTCAAATCTCAGTTGTGTACAAATAACTGTACCTTTGAGTTAGACTGTGAAGTGGAATTTGAGAATGAAGTAGTAGAAGAAGCTAATTAGTGATGACTCTAAAACCCATTTGCGGTTTGCCTTGAACTTTTGTTTTGGTCATCTCTTGCTTCAAGAATCAAGACTTTATCTTTTGAATGGTTGGAACTTGGAAGTTGGAACCGGAAGTTCTTGGCTGTTAGTGTTTTCTTTGCATTCTTCTCCATATGGTTTATGGGTGATACTCACTGATACATGTAATTAGCTTAGGCCTTTTGAGTTTGAATTTTTGGTTTTGCCAAATTCTCTACTTTGGAACTTGGTTCTGCAATTGACCCATTATTGTTATTACTTGCTCTGTGCCTACTTGTCTAAAGTTCATATATTTAGAGTGTGTGTGCAGTAGTGAAGTGAAATGTACTGAGTTCATATTAGTTGCTCTTTTGATGCAATTTTATGATAGTGAGTTGTAATGAGTTCATTTCTCTTACGGATAGCCACATGTTTATTTGATACAAAATCACTTGCTTTTCTTATTGGATGTTTCAAACTAGGATTTGATATCTGCATTGTTTTTCTGTTCATTTTCTAGAAAATAGGGGAAGGTAGAATTTTCAAGTTTTCTTTTCAACGTCGAAGAAAATGTTGCTGCCTTTACCCTTAGCGATGATAAGGATGGTGGTGTTATGTTCACTTAGAAGTGATTTGCTATTTTTCAGTGAATTTAAAACTTTTCTAATGTTGGAAGGTTGTTAAATTATTATGTTAATCATGTTATGAAATTTAAAACTTTTTCTAATCTTTGAAAGTTTGTTAATTGTCATGTTTTGAAATTTTTTAATGTAATTATCTTGTTTTCATGCACTATTATTTATTTATTTATATTTATTTTAAAATCGAGCCTTCCTTCGAAAAGGCGCGTGCCTGCGCCTTGCGCCTAGGCTCAAAAGGACCTTTTGTGCCTTAGGTTTGCCTGAGCCTTTAATAACTATGGTCTCCATGACAACCGCATCTTGATGCTGCTTATCGTGTTTTACACTATTTAAAAGGCTCTCCTGGTCAGGGCATTTTCTTCCCTTCCGATGGACCTTTATCTCTGCAAACATACTGCGATACCGATTGGGTTGGTTGTCCCACCACAAGCCGATCCACTACCGGCTACATTGTGTTTTTTTGGGTCATCTCCTATTTCCTGGTAAGAAACAATCTGTGATCTCTCGCTCTTCTGCTGAAGCTAAGTATCGCGCTATGGCCACAACATCTAGTGAAATCATCTGGCTCACTCATCTTTTACGTGATCTCTAAGTCTTTTGGAATAAACCAGTTCCACTCTTTTGTGATAGTCAGACAACTCTCCACATTACCGTCAATTCTGTCTTTCATGAAAGAACCAAAACTATCGAGATCGATTGTCACTTCATCCGTCAACACCTTAAGAGCCACATCTTAATTCCTAGATCCATTTCTTCTCGATTGTAATTGGCGGATATCTTCACTAATGCACTCAGTCGAGATCGTTTTCATGTGCTACTTTGCAAGTTGGGCATTTCCACTCTTCATGCACGAACTTGAAGGGGAGTAATTGAGGACAAACAGGCTCCATGAATCATGGAATAGATATTCTAGTCCATGATTCATGAAAAATTGAATATTGTGTCATTATGTACAAAGTCAACTTATGTTATTTTAGGTAGGTCAACTTATCTAATTTAGGCAGGTCAAATGATCTAATTTAGGTAGGATCCCTAAGTTTAACAATCAGCATTAATATCTTGTACTATAAATACTATACCTTTCAGTTCAATAAAATCATCCAAGAGAATTTTCAATTTCTTCACTTTGCAGAGAACCACAATCGAAAGTCCTAAGCTCTGCAAAAATGTTAGGCCGTGGGAACGGAGGCAAGGTGCTGGGAAAAAGGAGGAGCAAATCAACACCGTAAGGTCTTCAATGATAACATCCAGGGTATCACCAAGCCGGCCATCCATTGATTGGCCTGCAGGGGACGGGTGAAAAGCATCTCCGACCTAATCGACGAGGAGACACGCAACATACTCAAGATCTTTCTAAACAAATGAGATTCGTGACGCCGTCACCTACACGGAGGATGCTCGCTGCAAGGCTGTGATCACCATGGACATTGTTTACGCGCTTAAGAGGCATGACTGTACCCTCTATGAGTTTAGTGGCTAGAATTTCATGTTCTTTTCTAGGGTTTTCCATTTTCTATTGATTTAATGATGTTTGGTTATAGATCTTATAATCTCTGACCCTGTAATGAAGTAAAAGGATTTTGTGTCTGGATAGTTTTTACGTTGTTATGAGCTGTACAATATTTGGTTGAAAGAAAATGGGGGAGAACAAATAATTAATAAATTGGTAATACTCTTATTGTAGTTGTAAGATATTATAGTGAGTTTTTGGATGCCAAACAAAGCCTCATCGCCAAATAAAATTTAAAGCTTTACAATAATTGTGGAGTGGGAATAAGATCTCAAGTAAGGAACTGCCATAATGCAATGAAAAACAAGGCCAAACCAAATACAAAAAAACAAGATGTGATTGGATGGAATCCGTATCCTAAAGGCATGTTCCCAATCAAATTTTCCTGGGAAGCCATTAGAACTAAAGCAAGTTTAGCTCCACTATGGAAGTCATTGTTGTTTAACGGTAACATATTGTTCCCAACCTATCTTGGCTGCATCCATAGACCCATTGTTGATCTCATTTTACGCGACACATCGATATTGTCAATAATCAATTTTTAATGCTCCCAACCGGTCAAAGTGATGCACCATCAAGTCATGCGCATTTTTTCCTTTTTTACAATTCTTCTTCACTAAGTTATTTTCGAGTGACCCATTTTTGCTAGCAAGACGACCTCAGCACCCCTCAACCTTCAGAGGTCCTTTTTTTTTTTGCACAGTCAAATGCGTGCCTCCCTCTTTGAGGGTCGATTGTCTCCCCTTTAAGGGTCGGCTGCCTTCTTCCCGGGGGGTTGGTTGTCCCTCCTCACCAATGCATGATCACTTCATTTTGCTTCAGCCAAGTGCTATGGCAGCACCGTCCTCGTGCCGACTCTGCGACGCCTGCGCACCGCTGACATGATCCCTATTCTGCTACACCTATTACCGCCCCAGTGTGTTGTTTCTATGTCATGTGCGTCTGGCAAGATGCCTTATTCTGCGACACTTGTCGCATCGCCCATGTGTCGCTTTGATGACATGTGCTCTTGACATGATGCCTACTTCTGCGACAGATTCTACCGCGCTCGTGCGCAGTTTCGATGACATGTGCCCTTTGCATGATGCCTTATTCTGCGACACCCATTGTCGCGCTTGTGCGCCGCTTCCATGTAACGTGCCCCTGGCATGATGCCCTATTCTGCGACACCTGTCGCCATGCCTGTGTACCATTTCCATGTCACGTGCCCCGAAACGATGCCCTATTTCACGACACCTATCACAGCACTCGTGCGCCGCTTCTATGTCATATGCCCCTGGCACGATGCCTTATTCTCTAACATTGTCACTATACACCGTGCGTTGTTTTCATGTTTGTGCCCGCGTGCCGCACACATTCACCACACCATGCGCCCTTGTTGTGGACTTGGAACACGCTTGGACTGGCCCTCCAAAAGCATACAACATTCTGAGGGGCTCTGCTCGCAGTCCTCCGGCATAAGGACCCTTCGAAGTGGGATAGACTTGCTTTTAAAGAAGCTATCTCTGTTTGGGGAGGCTTGCATGATACTAGGCATGCCTAAGCTGTAACCACGTCATACTCACGTTACAGGTGATCGTCGATGCCCCTAGGACGATGACCTCTGGGTGTAACCACGATGCCAATGTGGTTAAGCTGTAACCACGATGACCGGCAAGACAAGCCTAAAAAGGCCTGTTGGAAGTGTGGGAAAATTGGCCACTTCAAGAAGAATTGCCGAGTGGCTAAGAGGCAGAAAAAGGACCATGCCAATGTGGTTGACAACGAGGACTTCGTTGCAGTGGTTTCTAAAGCCAACATGATGGGGGAAGATGAAGAGTGGTGGGTGGACTCCGGTGCAACCAAGCACATTGCTAAAAACAGAAATCTGTTCAAGAACCTCGAGCCAGTTGCGGAGGGATATCATCTCTGCGTGGGAAATTCATCCACGGCTAAGGTCATGGGCAAAGGAACTGTTGTGCTCTATCTCTCCTCCGGAAAGAAGCTCACCTTAAAGGATTTGTTCCCGATGTTAGGAAAAATCTTATATCTGTTAGTATGCTTAATCAATTTGGATTTAAGATTTTGTTTGAGTCAGATAGTGTTATTCTGACCAAGGGAGGGAACTATGTTGGCAAGGGATATATAACCAATGGATTGTACAAGCTTACTATTTCTAATAACGATACTAAGTTTGCTTATATTGTTGTTCCATTTAATTTATGGCATTCTAGACTAGGTCATGTTAATTATAAACGCATGAAAAGTATGGTAAAATTGGGTTTAATACCTCAAAATACTTCACCTAGTTTAGAGAAATGTTCAGTTCGCATAAAGGCTAAAATAGCAAGAAAACCCTTTAAAGGGGTTGAAAGGAAAACACAACTATTAGAATTAGTACATTCGGACTTGTGTGAAATGGAAGGTCATTTAACAAGGGGTGGTAAAAGATACTTCATTACATTTATAGATGATTGTTCACGTTATACATACACGTACTTGCTAAGGACTAAGGATGAAGCTTTGGATAAATTTAAAATTTACAAAGCAGAAGTAGAGAATCAATTAGATCGTAAGATTAAAATTTTACTGTCGGATAGGGGAGGTGAATATCTTTCCTTTGATGATCTATTTGAAACTTGGTGTTTCATACACCAAGTTACAGCTCCTTATAGTCCACAACAAAATGGTGTAGCTGAGAGGAAAAATAGGACCTTGCAAGAAATGGTTAATACCTTATTACTTACTTCTGATTTGCCTAAGAATTTGTGGGGGGAAGCACTCATGACTTCTACATATATACTTAATCGTATACCCCACAAGGTATCTAATGTCACACCCTACGAGTTATGGAAGAAGAGAAATCCTTCTTTTGGACACTTTAAAGTATGGGGGTGTAGGGCTTTAGTAAGGCTAACTGATCCGAAAAGACCCAAATTGGGGCAAAAGGCAATCGAATGTGTCTTCATAGGTTATGCTCAACATAGCAAAGCGTATAGATTCTTAACCATGGAATCAACGGAATCCGTTAGCCAAAATATTATTTTGGAATCTAGAGATACAGAATTTTTTGAACATTCTTTCTCTAGAAATCGGAAAAGTGAAGACACAGTCGATGAGGATAAAGTTCACCCTACTCCGGAAATGGGGGAAGGAGGTGAACGAAGGAGAAGTAAGAGAGCAAGGGTTGAAAAAACCTATGGTCCAGATTTCTACCAATTCTTAGTTGAGGGAAGTAGAAATGAAGATGATTACTCTCATATGTATAACGTAGAACATGACCCTCTTACATATCGAGAAGCCATAACTTCTCGAGATTCTAACTTGTGGCAAGAAGCCATAAATGATGAAATGGAATCGATAATGTCAAACCAAACTTGGGTATTGACGGATTTACCACCAGGGTTTAAACCAATAGGCTGCAAATGGATCTTTAAGCGAAAGCTTAAGCCAGACGGATCTGTAGATAAGTATAAAGCTAGACTTGTAGCCAAGGGTTTTAAACAAAAGGAAGGAATTGACTATTTCGACACTTATGCTCCGGTAGCCAGACTTAGCACTATAAGATTGTTGTTTGCTTTATCGTCCATTAACAAACTAGTTATACACCAAATGGATGTCAAGACTGCTTTTCTAAATGGTATTTTAGATGAGGAGGTGTACATGGAACAACCGGAAGGTTTTGTACTAAAGGGCCAAGAAACAAAGGTTTGTAAGCTCATCAAATCTTTGTATGGCTTAAAACAAGCTCCTAAGCAGTGGCATGAACGATTTGACCAAGTCGTTCTCTCTCATGGATTTAGAATAAACGAATGTGACAAATGCGTTTATTCTAAGTTTGATAAAGGACGTGGTGTGATAATATGTTTGTATGTGGATGATATGTTAATCTTTGGAACTGATTTAGATACTGTGTTGAAAACTAAAATATTTCTATCTTCATCGTTTGATATGAAGGATATGGGGGAAGCCAATGTTATATTGGGAATGAAAATAATTAGATCCTCGGATTCTATTTCTTTATCATAGTCTCATTATATTGAGAAAATTTTAAAGAAATGTAATCACGAGAATTGTGCCCCGGTTACTACCCCATATGACCCTTCGATCAAGTTGAGGGCAAATGAAGGAAAATGTGTTTCTCAGCTAGAGTATTCTAGTGTTATTGGCAGCTTGATGTATATCATGCAATGTACCCGACCAGATATAGCCTTTGCGGTTGGTGCTTTGAGTAGGTTTACTCATAACCCCGGGCAAGTCCATTGGAATGTGGTGTTTAGAGTACTTAAGTATCTTAAGGGAACAATGGACTATGCACTAACTTACAAGGAATTTCCTGCCGTTTTGGAAGGGTACACAGATGCAAACTGGATTACGGACTCATATGAAACAAAGTCCACAAGTGGTTGGATATTTACCATAGGTGGAGGTGCTATTTCTTGGGGTTCCAAAAAGCAAACTTTGATTTCACATTCGACCATGGAGTCCGAGTTTATTGCTTTGGCAATGGCGGTCAAGGAGGCAGAATGGCTAAGAGACCTGTTGATAGAGATTCCTCTATGGCCTAAGCCAATGCCTGCTATTTCTATATTCTGCGATAACGAGGCAGCGTTAACGCGGGCATATAGTAAGGTTTACAATGGGAAGTCTAGACATATAAGTCTTAGACATAGCTATGTGAGAGAACAATTAAGCAAATGAGTTGTTACTGTTAGTTATGTGAAGTCCAAAGGAAATTTGGCAGATCCCTTTACGAAATGCCTAGGCAGGGATATAATATGGCAGACTTCCAGGGAGATGGGTTTGAAGCTCAGGAAATTAGAGAGGTAACATACACGTGGAAACCAACTAGATACTAGAGTAACCTCTAGTCTACTAGTTCAATGGAAAAACACGTTGTATTTATAACCAAATATGCACTAAAAGATGAAGATTTTGATCTTCATGCCATCTCAAGGTAGTGCATGTATGTATGGAGAACAAAAGGAGGGTGGGAGTTATTCCCTTAATAAATCTATGTCCTTAAAGGAAGGTGCAAGTCATACAAGTGCACCTTAGTAGATTTACCTATGTAAGTGCGGGAAGTGGGGCCGCTTCTACGAGATTTGAGCTAGTCTCTATAGCACTTATGAAAATCCTAAGATGTGGCACATGGCCGTAAATGTGCAGGTATTTGGAAATTTGGTTGGAAAGTTCTACACATAGTTGTGATGATCAATCACCAAGGATTCTTAGTTCAAGGCTAAGGCTACTTTGAATTCTGATTGACTTTATTGCTATATGGTAAAGGTTCAAGTTGAAAGACACCTTTATCTTAGTAGGACCTACCAAATGATAGAGAGAGGTACATTTCTAAATTAGGAATGTGATAAAATCTAATTTTGGAAAATTGGGGAAAATTTTTCATTATTGATTCTTACCTTATTAATGTTTGTACTACAAGGAATAAGTTACAAAAAGAATCAATCAAATTGATTGATTGGTATGAGAGATATTAACTCTCAAACATTGACATTTAATAAGGTTGAAACTAATCATGAAGTGGATTCCCACATGGCTTGAAAAATGGAAAAGTTAAGGGTATTTAAATGGCTATGTGACATATCATATTGTTCTAGAAACACATGGTATGCATGGCCATGCACTCGCACATGTGCGGTGTACTGCACCGCACACGCGCGCGCGCGCGCGCCGGCGGGGGCGAGGGCGGCGGCGTAAAGGCGCTATTGGCGCTTTTAGGCGCACTTTGCACTTCGCACGTGCGCATCGTCGCTAGGAGCCCTCGCCCCGAGCCCAGCTTAACTTTTTGCGACAAATTCAACCTGTGAGTTGTAATTTGGACTGAAACAGTGTAACTGTTCACAAAATTAAACAGATTTCAGATCTGTTTAAATTCGAAATGGCACCTGTCTAAGGTGCCTTTTAGTTCAAATATTGCAGCTGTTCAGTGTGTCTACAGATTGTGACTATTAAGTGACATCTGCAGAATCACTTAACTGTCACAACTGTTTGCACCTGTTCTAGGCACCCTTTGGTGTCTATAAATAGGGCTGATGGTCAGATCATTTGTTCACTCCGAATTCTCTCTTGCTCTCTCTTTCAAATTTCTGTCTGTTGATTGCAATCTGCAGTGGTCAACAGAGTTTCGCCTGTTTTATCTTGGGAGACAGATTTGCTGCTACCCTACGCAGATTATAAGGGAGCAAATACTGTCTTAAGGAAAGAGTGCAACGCATTCGACTCAGGCATATTTCACTCAATTATTCTCCGCACTGCCATTTTTTTTTTCAACAGGCATTGGGGGGGTCAGATATACGTGGTGGCTTTGTAGGTCTCTGAGACGCAATACTCTGTGTCGGTTGGATCAAAACCTTACAGTCTGGCCATTTTTTGCACCAAAAAATAGAGAAAGAAAGAAAATCCCTCCGGCATAAATTTAACAATTGTTACAAAATATTGGCAATCCAATTGGATTAGCAGGATTCGTGTATGACTTCGTGTCCCAAAGTTTGGTAAGCGGACTGGACAACCCATTTCGAAATATCGAGAGTTAGCTCACGTACCATATGTAACGAGTCGACCCACAGTTTTATAATAGGCAAGTACTTTTGAGTTCATAGCTCTTGTAATAACAACAACAAATCATCTCACACTTGATACGGGATATTACGGAAACTTATACCTTCCGATCCTCGGGGGCAATTGTTAAGAGAGAAAAAACTACTTATTGGGTGAAATGTAATGTAAGGGACCGTTGGAACCCTACCATTACTTTGTGGAGAGGGTATCAAACCTTAATCGAGGCTTACAAAAATACCAAAACTTGGTAACTTTTAAGAATCAAGGGAGAATCAACAACTGCAGAGTATTCGCAAGTAGAAAGTGGAGAACTCCCATATCGACGCTGTCAAAGTTGTCTTTCCCTACTAATGTGATTTAGGTTCAGATCCCCCTGCTTTAGCAGTCCGGCCTCTCCTGTCCAGTGGTTTCCGCATGAAACATCACGTCCAGTTTGTGAAATTCAGGGGCTCCACTCCAATGTATTCTTCCTTCCTTTGTACCGCTACGCAGCCATGGCATGACCAAGTTGCACACAGGAATATCAACTTTCAGTCACACCTGACTGACTGGTCAAGATGTTGAAATCATGTTCTGTCATAGAAGATCATGCCCCATTCCCCGACGTCTCTTCCTGATGAGATACATAATACTGTTTCCTGTGAAGTCCGACATCGACTATATATATATAAGGTATGAGATTAATACTTATATCAAGGTATGAGATTAGTACTTATACCAAGTGAGCTTCTCCTATTCTTGATCATACTTTTGGATTGAACATCAAGCTTTAATTTGGTATCAGAGCTAGGCCTAACAGGATCACCCTTTATTCCACCATTCGCGCGAAGGGTATCACCTATTATTTCACGCTTTGTGTGAGGGTAGGTGTCAAGTCCCACATCAACTATACATGGATTATGGGATTGGTTATTATAACTGGTGGGCTTCGCTTACTATTGAGTATGTTTCTGGATTGGACACGAGGCCTCAATACTTCCATCTTACGTTTTCTCTTTGGTATATTCCTAAAGAAGCGACCACTTGCTACGAATAAAGTGAATGACCATATGTGTCCCCTCGTACCCTTAGCTAGATTAAGGTGATTCCTTTTTCTTACACATCCAAATATGCAAAAGCTAAATATGAATGAAAAATAACCCTCCATAGAACTGTTACCCTGCAAAATTAAGCAGATATTTGTGGCAAATGCTCACCAAGGTTGCACATAGGCTCCTTAGTGTAGCTTGAAAGCTCTCGAGGAAAGAATGGATGGTAATGAAATTGCATACCACCACAAGCAAGAATTACAAAGTACAGCTGGTAGCAGCTCCCTGAAGTATCATCCCAATCTTCATATAGATCTTCAATTATTCTATTTCTATACATACAGTCCATATCATATGTATGATACACACAATGAAAACGAATTCAAGAACTATTCTTAACTGTGGTAGCTTTCTTGCCCAGCTGACCTCTAGAGACTACATTATGACAATGCTTTGCTCCGAAGTTGTCAGCCTTTGTGATTGTAGAGAAGGGAAGCATCATTAGCGGCTGTTGGAAGGCAGAGTTTGGTGGTCTTGTTCTGGGCGTTAACTGGTAGAAGGGAACTTGGAAATGGGGAAGAAGTCATAGAAGAGAATCCTGATGATGCTGCAGTAGACAACAGTGGCACTGGGGTGACCAAGCCGTGGCCATGCATTTGCCATGCCCAATTTGAGAATCCTAGTGAAGGAACAGCTTCAGCCTCCCTCTTTCCAGTTGCTCTATCCTGCCAACAGAAAGTATAACATCATTTATTCAGAATTCAGTCATTTCTTCTTAAACAAAAACGGACTCAATTTTGTCGTCTCAAGGAGCGGGAGGGGGGGGGGGGGGGATGTCCTAATGTGCGACCCCAAAGTATGGTCTTTAGCAACTCACAAGTACCTTTTACTTTGTCATCCTAGAACTGAGAAAGTATTCATTGTATATGACTAAAAAATTTAGGCAAATGAAACTATACGTCAAAGAATTTGAATCATTCCCTTCGCTCCAAATTCTTACCTTCTTAGTATACTGCTGTAGTTGAGCAGCAGAAGGAACCAAATGCAAAAAGTGTAAGGGTTTTAATATAGTCAGAGAATGTTCATAGGAGGCTGAGTCAATGACTGATTAATTCAGCAATCCAAGTCAAAAACATAAAAGGGGATGCTTGCTTAGCTGCCTCCGAATATAGTTGGTTGAATTAAATTGTTTAGAGCACCATCTTTTGACTAGGTACACTAGCTGCTTGTGTGTGTTACTACTAGACAGATAATGGAAATTGGTAGAAGATAATCACCTCATAATGTGGTGCAAAACCAGAATACACAGCAGGCCAACCGGGGAGTTGCTTGGATGCCATTGTTAAGCCATAGGTTGTTTGTCCACCCAGAGGAACAGAGGGCGAGCTCTCTACCTGTGAAAACGGGCAGATCCATCAGTAACTAACAGCTGTTAAGGATTGATACTGGCTATATGTATCGAAAACTATCTTACATTGAAAATTTATAAAAGGAGAAAATTATATTTCAACAGCCAACCTTGTGAGAGCTTCTATATTTCCAACAATATAAGAATGAGCATTAAAACATCAAACCAACAAATGGTGGGAGCACAATTACCTTTGGTCTTTTTCCATCATGAAATTGGTAAGGCGCACCGTTGAAGTATAGATCCCTAATATTGTCATTCCTTTTTGGACCATCCGGTGGGGAAGAAGTCCAGAGATTCAGATCAAGATTATGGCTACTACCTGCACAATAAGATTATCATATATTGTGTGCAAGTAAAATAACAGAACTTGGTAACTTAGCAACAGTGGAGGTATAGCTAAACAGTACCTTCATCATTTGCAACCAAACTCACTTCCCCTTCATAGGTACTAGGCTCAAAGTTGGTTACTGCTTCCCGCCCATTACACTTGATAGCTGCTTTGTCATACGCCCTGGATCAGAAAATGGGGATTTTGTTGGATGAAGCCCAGTAAAAAATTGAGATATGAGAACGAGACACTCAGTCTCAAGGAGTACAGATTCATGATCACAAGGACCTTGCAGCTTCTGCTTCGTTGTCGAATAACCCAAGATACATATACCTGCACCAAGCATTGCAATCTTATAGATGAAAAGGGGTCTGAAGCATTTTTCCTCGATGGAAAATCCCAGATTTCTTTTCCAGAATGGAAACACATTCTCTCAAATACCATACCAGATCAGATGAAACGATCAACCAAGTTCTAAGCTACTGCCAGTTGCATAAATCAGTAAAGTAGTAAAACAAATAATAGTCAGTCAAGGTTTTCTCACTTCTTCCCAAGGAATTGACCCATTCGAGCCTCCCATCGACCACATTTGTGCAGGGTGACTCCTCTGTATTTTGAGCTTCCCCGAGAGAATCCGGTGCTCTGGCGACGCAGTATATGAACAAATTCTTCTTTTGCCAAGTTTTTCATCTGCACAGCAGTCAAACTCAGAAAAGTAAATGAAAGAAAAAAAACTAGAAAAATGGTAGAGATAAGGCTACAAGTATCTAGTGATTTACATTACTCCACCTGTTTCATATCTTCGTCATAGTCACTGATGTTAAAATTAATGTCAGCATCAACTCCTCGGAACTTAATCGCGGCCCGGTCATATGCCCTGAAGTACAAAAATAAGAATTAAACTAAACTCGCTTAAACTATCTAAATTAGTAATACGAGACCAGGTTTTCTAAACCAAAAACAAATTCTCACCTAGCTGCAGCATGAGCTGTGTCAAATCCACCTGAAGTCACCCATACAATAATTAGTTAAATAAAGCTATCTAATCATAAATTAGAAAATAATCAGAACCAATTAATCAGTTGCTTACCTAAGTAAACCTGTTTCCCACAATCCCTGTAGATGCAATCATACAAAAATTTAATTAACATCATGCTAGAGAAATGGCCAATTGAAGGAAGATAATTATGATTCTATGGATCCAAACACACAGCGCTTGCACGCACACATTGATTATTGTCATGCAAGAGAAATTACCATTTCGAATATGGATGATCTGGCTTTTATTGATACGAATGCTCCACCATTACAAAATACAAATCATCCCCCCCCCCCCCCCCCCCCCAACTCCCAACACCCACACACACAAAACACGCCTACCTAACATCAAGCAAGATAAATCACCATTTGGACCGTCATAACCTGAAATTATTGATCCAAACACAAAACATTTAAAAACATAACCTCAAAACTTTCATGTGTAGCATTCTACACACAAAGTTTTACTTACATCATAACAAGACACGAGAATTACAACTACAACTAAAACCTCGATTAAAACCTTCAGCAACACACAGTTGTACACACTCATACACATACATACACACACATGTCCTTTGTAAATTCAGCCACGTGTTCATACCAGATGTGCGATTCCCACCGGCCGGTCCTCCGGTAGAACGTGACGCCGCGGTACTGCGAGCTCCTCGACCTCGGTCCTCGGCGGCTCTTTTTCACCGGCGCCGGCTGCTGCTGCTGCTTCACCTGCTCATTACAAATCCTCAGCTCCGGCACCCCCTCGCCTACCTCTGGCACAGCCAAATTCAGCCAGTGAGTCCTCAACAACGACGTTACCGACACCGACGATCCGAGTCCAAACTCCTCCAAGTCACCGACTCCTCCGTCTCCAGTTGCCACAGGCAAAAACTGCCTCGTTACCAGCTGCCTCTCCGAATTCACGTCCATGATACCGAAATTGAAGCCGGAGACGGTGTCGGCGGCCAGCATGGAGAGAGTGGAGCTGGAGTTCTCGTCCCCGGCGCTGATGACCGGAGCCTCGTCGGCGTTGACAACGGAGGAGCTCGAGGTTCCGGAAATCACGGAGCCTTCCGGTAGAAGCTTCGTGATCTTCTCGCTGCTTATGGAGCCAGTTGAATCCACAGAGACTATGTTAACATTGAGATCCAACATCTCTCTATATATCTGCGCTTGCGTGTCTGCTCGTGCGTATTTCTAGGTCTTACAAAGCATTTGAGCTCAAAAACCACAGTGACAGTGTGTGCGCGGATGTGCGCCAGTGTGTGTGAGAGAGAAAGATCGGATCCGGTAAATTCGATGCTGGTGAAGGATCAGAACGAGAAACAGACACGGAATTCGAGACAGAGAAGCTTGTCGTCCTCTGCGTGTAACGGCCGTCTGAGATCAGGAAGAAGCTCAGATGAGTTGCATTTGCAGGGCACGGAAAGAAAGATAGCGGGAGAGAGGGTTATGGTGGTGAAGGAGAGGGAAGCTTGTGAGGTTCCATGGGAGTCGAAGATCAGAGAGAGAGAGAGAGAAGAAATGTAGAGAGAGAGAAAGAGGGGGTTGGTTTGGAGATGGAAGACAAGTGGAGAGGGAGAAAAGGGAAAAAAAAAAATACTACTACCACTACACGCGAGCTTCAGAGAGAGAGAGAGAGAGAGAGAGAGAGAGAGAGAAGGAAATAACTGACACGCCGAGCGGCTGTGTAACCGAAGGAACGACCAACACTGCTACGTGGAAACTGTGAAATGTGCTCTACCTATATATATATATATATATATATATATATATATATATATATATATGCTTCCTTTAGTTAGTTTGTTACTCCCTTCACTACTATTCCCCAATTCACCCTCGTTACCAACCAAGTATTACACTCCATTTCTTGCTACCTTCTTATATCTCGCGCGGAGCCGTGACTTGGTCTCGGTTGACGCTCGAGCTTGTACGAGCATACTCCCTTACAGTAATTGTAGAAAATATAAAGAATAATATTGTTATGCATATTTGACCCGATGCTGCGGAGTTGATTAGTCCTTTATTATCAATAAGGTTACCCTGAGAAGTCCTAACACTCGCTATAGAGACTAGCTCTCAATTGCGGTCGTAAGAACAATTTCAATTCATGTTATTCTCAAGAACAATAATCAACTATGTGTTTCTTCATCTCGAATAGATGATTGCATTAACTTGTCGAGGAGTTCTGATATTCTGCATGCCCAAATTTAGATCGCCCAACCAATGTCGTCAACGCTTGTTAGAATCCAAAGGGCATGCCAACCGTTAAAGCAAGGTATAACCACATAAAGGATTTTTTTTATCCACCTATAAGATGTAATTTTATCACATCAATGCATGATTATTTTTAAGCATGAGATACAATGGACAACTATTGTAACTATTTTTCAACACTCCCTCTGTCAATTCCAAAGTAGGGTGAGGCCTTGTACAAGGATTCTCTTTTGTAGCCTTTTTAGTGACAAAAGATTGTCATTTTAAGTGTTCTGTCTCTGTTGTTAAAAATTATAATAAAAATCTTTTCTCAGTAAAACATATTTACCGATATTTTAATATATATTACAGAGATATATGCTGCAAAGCAGAGGATCTTAATCCGTTTTCACAATTTTCACAACTTATTTTCTCTTCCTTAAAAGAAAAAGGAGAGAGAGAGAGAGATAGACTTGCAAGGAAAAGGCACCACATGTAAATTGTTAGGCTGCTTCAAGTCTTCAACTTGGCAATAGCTGCATTTTAGTAGGTCAGTCACCAATGCAAGCTTGTAGGAAAAGGCCAATCGCATTTATTGTGCCCATTTATTTCTACGTACCTAAGAAAAATGGTGGCATATTAATGTAGTGAAATTTCCTTTTGCGGAAAGTCAGAAGCGGCGGTCATTTTGTTCCACAAATAATTTAAGAAGTGGAACCTACCCTCTTATTTTTATAAATTTAGTATAAAAAAAAATTATAATGGCTCACAATCTCGGTATTTTTTGTATTCTGTTCGCCCCTAAACATTGTCTTTTTTTTTTTTTTCTCTTTATCGGGTGTCAAGTTTCTAGAAATTGTCTTAAATTTCACATAAATAAAAACAAATTTTCTAAATTTTATGATAAAGGCTCGATATTCTGTTAAATTCTCCATATCGTACTGAGAAAGCAAAAGATGGCAACTTGATATAAAGGACGCGGCCGACTGGCATCTTGTTGTAGTGGATCACAACAATTATAATGGAGAGATTGTTACATGAACTGGACATGGTATGAATACATGGAAGTTTTACTACCTTCTTTTACTATTTGAAAGTCAAACGAGTCGCATCTTCTGTACGTTTAAGAACAAAAAGAGCGAAAAAGTAGGCACAAACGCTAATTTTCTAATCACTATTACTTATTTTCATTGTTTTTGCTACAACTACTTAAACATCTTGAATCTGATAGCCAAACTACAAGCGACTCTCTTTTTGGTACAAAGTCACGGTTCCAATCTTGTGAGGCGTGTAACTCCTGCCCTAAAATTAAAAGTTCGATATGATTTATGAATAATGATCCGTTACTGTAACAGCTTTGTGACAGAAAAGAAATTGATATAAAAAATGTATCATTGAAAAAAAAATCTACTTACATTTTTTTATTACAGCCAAGAGATGTGGTGGTAACATAATTGTGACGTGGCTTTATCTCATAGGTTGGAAACAGCGTAAGAAATTGGACGGAGATATCAGAAGCCTGATTCATCAAATCACTGGTGGACAGCGTTGACTATACTAAAAATGGGAGTATTCCATTGCCAGGACTACTCTGTCAACGGTCCCTATTAAATGATCAAAGTTCAATCGACGGCTGGGGTTGTCCGTACTCTTTTATGTTTTTACTATAGTATTCGTATTAAACTTTTTTATTACCAAGAAAGGCAATTGGTTTGGTACCAATAGTACTCCAACCTTCTTTAATTTAGTACGGCGTAGTACCACATATAGCATTTCTATTTATTTTGACTAATAGTAGTACTCTTTTGATTAAACATAATGTTTAAAATATTACATAAAATTGTCCCATACCGACTAAGGCCGGTTTAAGTTATTACGCTATTGTCCTCTTGCTGATAGGGATTCCTTTATCTTTTTGTTTGTACCGGAAATAACATAATTCACATATAAAGAAAAGAACAAATTTTGGCTCCTATACGGGTTGTAAGAATCTTCCTTCAACCCTATGTATAGTGATAATTAATAGTCGCTAAATGTTTCTAGTGATTTTTCTCCTGACACTTTTAACGTCACTAAATAAAAGCCACTAGAAATACTTAGAGACAATTTATTGTCGCTATATAAGGGATATGAGGAAGATTCCTCCAACCGGGGTAGCAGCCAAATTTTTTCCTAAAGAAAACCCAATATATTTTGTTGCAGAATATTTTCATGTGATATTTAAGACGTTCTCTTTTTTTACCCCACTTTCGTAGTGCCAATGGTGATGATCAGATTTTAGAGATGAACGACAACGATATAGATAATAGGTGTGTATCGGTAATAACAGTGGACGTTCGGTCGCTTAATGAAAAGAGTCGCTTACAAATTCAAAAAGTTGTCATGCTCACCATTTTCTAAGCAAATTGAGTCACTTCTTAAAGTATTCCTATCTCTGCTATATCATGGAAAGAAATATGTTTTTCTCTCAATTTTCATGGTATGTGAGTTTTTAGAACTTAAGAAAAGAAGAGAGTGCAAAGATTTGACCCTTTTTCTTCTGAAATCTTTTTCTCCAAAGCTGAGAAGAAATGGAAGAAAAAAGAGTAAGGTTAGTAAAATATTTGAAATAGCAACATTACCCTTTCATCTTCTACTCTTATTAACTAACACCACATTTTTTTAGAAAAGGGCATTCTAGTGCTAATAACTCAAAAACATTCACTTGCTTTCCTTTCTCCTCAACTCACAAACAACACCAATATATATATATATATATATATATATATATATATATATATATATATGGGGGCCGATCCACACCCACCGGTGGAGAAATAACAAATTTCTCCACCGAACCGCTGGTAAGACCAGCGGTTGGCCACGTGGGCCAAAAAAGGACGAAAAGGGACAAAAAAGGACGAAAATACTATGATAAATTCATGAAAATATCACGAGAAAATGAAAAACTCGTGAGAAAATGGTGGCAATAATGCCCAACCGCAACTCCTACATGCGGTTGGCATTATTGCCTTCCGTGACCCCACCCCCCACCCGTCACCCCCCTTGCCCCCCACCCCGTGGCCCCCACCCTATGTCCTTTTCCCCCACCCGTGAACCCCCCTTCCCCCACCCGTGAACCCCCTCTTCCCCCACGTGTCATTACCACCCTACCCCCCCACCCCCACGTGTCATTCCCCCCTCCCCCTCCCTGCTGTTCACTCACGGTTCTTCTCTTCCTCTCTCACTTTTCTCTCTATAAAATCCCTCCTCCCCGAATCATTTCTTCCACCCTCCTCATTCTCCCTATCTCACCTACATACAAACAAAAAAAATTTACGCTAGAAGATCGGTGGATAACCGCTAGAAGATCGGTGGATTTTTCTTGAAATATATCAAGTTAAAACAAGTAAGTATTTTTCAATTTGTTCTTACCAATTGATTGTTTAAATTGTGTTACGCTTAAGTTGTTCTTACAATAGTCTAAAATTCGTGTTTAGGGCGTCAAAGGGCGTCAAAATTACGTTTTGACAAATCGGGGTATTACATTCGAAAAATTCCAAAATAGCGATTTTTTAGGGCGTCAGAAATAGAATTTTTCACGAATTTATAAAAAATAGCTAGAGCTAGATTTTGCCAAAGTACGAAACAGAGACCCTAGTTATTTTCAAAAGATCTATATCAGGTAAAAATTTCAGATTTTTCCAAAGACTGGAAAGGGGTTAACTGATACACGCAACCTTGTAACTTTGCAGTGTAATTTAAAATATCAAGCCAGCGCGATTTCGCGCAAAACTTTTATGAGAACCCTAGGGTGTTGGGAAGTTCCATTCCCCAGGAATTCGGGCCATTCCGAAGCCGTTAGCTAATTTTTTGGCCGAACGGGCTTTTAAGCGCTCGATCCGGACACCGGTTCGGGATTTTTAGGCGAAAAATCCGTAAAATACTTTTTAGATCAAGAATGAACTCAGGAAGCTTAAAATAGCATTTTAAAGCACTTTTGATATTTTCTGAAGCCAGGGGGTATTTTGGTAATTTGCCACCCCGAGAGGGGTATTTTGGTAATTTTCCCGAAAAAATTTTCCAACGGACTTTTAAGTCCAGAAATGTAAGTAAAACGCCTGAAATGTTATTTTGCAGCTGATTGCGGGGCGTAATTGTCGCTAAAGGTGAAAACTTAATTAGACAGTTTTTTTACGAATTTATAAAAAATAGCTAGAGCTAGATTTTGCCAAAATACAAAACAGAGACCCTAGTTATTTTCAAAAGATCTGTATCAGGTTAAAATTTCAGAGTTTTTCAAAGACTAGAAAGGGGTTAACTGATACGCGCAACCTTGTAACTTTGCAGTGTAATTTAAAATATCAAGACAGCACAATTTCGTGCGAAACTTTTATGAGAACCCTAGGGTGTTGGGAAGTTCCATTCCCCAGGAATTCGGGCCATTCCGAAGTCGTTAGCTAATTTTTTGGCCGAACGGGCTTTTAAGCGCTCGATCCGGACACCGGTTCGGGATTTTTAGGCGAAAAATCCGTAAAATACTTTTTAGATCAAGAATGAACTCAGGAAGCTTAAAATAGCGTTTTAAAGCAATTTTGATATTTTCTGAAGCCAGGGGGCATTTTGGTAATTTGCCCCCCCGCGAGGGGTGTTTTGGTAATTTTCCCGAAAAAAAGTTTTTCAGTCCAGAAATGTAAGTAAAACACCTGAAAGGTTGTTTTGAAGCTGGTTTGATGGGCGTTAGGGTGACAATGAACCCCCGGGGGCTATTTTGCTAATTTTACGTTACACAAATCTGTGCTTAAAATAACTTTTAGTTCAGGAAAGGGTGTGAGACACCTGAAAAGTTATTTTAAAGAGTGAATTCAGGAAGCTTGTTGTCAGGGGGCATTTTGGTAATTCGCATCCCCGATAGGGGTATTTTCGTAAATTTGCAGCGTTAAGTTTTTCAAAGGATTTCTTAGTCCAGAAATGTAAGCAAAGCACCTGAAAGGTTGTTTTGAAGCTGATTTGGGGCGTTAGGGTGATAATGAACCCCCGGAGGCATTTCGGTAATTTGCCGCTCATCGGGGGCTATTTTGCTAATTTTACATTATACCAAATTTCTCGAAAGACGGTGGTTTAAATAAATTTTATTCTTCTTTTATTTAAATCTATGACTTGTTGAGAATGATATAATTTTTATTTTTTAGATTCCAGTATAAATATGGATGCAACTGGAGGAAATAATTTTTGTGAAGGTTCTGATCCACCTTACGTTGGTCAAGTTTTTCAAGCACTGGACGAAGTTGAAGCATACTATAGAGCATATTCGAAAACGATAGGTTTCGGTATTAGAACTAAGACGACTAGAAAACGGGCGAATACAGATCAAATTTGTGCAAGACTATTTGAGTGTCATAGAGGAGCACCGCATGTAACTCCGGTCGTTCGGATCAGTGACGAAGGGACAACAAGACAAAGAAAACGGGACACATTTCCGGGTACCGGCTGCAAGGCCCATGTGTATGCAGTACACCGAAAAAATGAAAACCATTGGGTTGTCACAGGAGTGGAGTTGAGCCATAATCATCAGTTGATGACCCCCAGTAAGATTGGTCAAATTCATCAACACCGAGAAATAAGCGCGGCACACAGACAACTAATTTTTACAATGGCCGAGGCTAAAATTCCACCTTCTAAGATGATGGGGGTTTTCTCAAGCCAGGCTGGGGGGATTGACAAGTTGAGTTTCAACGAAGTAGACCTTCGAAATGAACTTCGTGCTCAGAGGAGAGAGTCTTTCGGTAAGAGTGATTCTCAAACTACACTTGATCTCTTCAGGTCCCTTCAGAGTGAGAATTCTGGATTTTTTTACAGTCTCCAACTGGATGATGAGAACCGCATTAGTACTATATTTTGGGCGGACCCCCGTTCTAGAGCTGCTTACCAAAATTTTGGGGATGTTGTGACGTTTGACACCACATACCGCACCAATAAGTACTCTATGCCTTTTGCTCCGTTCACCGGGGTGAACCACCACTATCAGTCAATCTCGTTTGGCTTTGCCCTGCTTAGGGATGAGACGGAGGAGTCATTTACGTGGTTATTTGAAACGTGGCTTCAAGCAATGTATCATATTCCTCCAAAGACCATCATCACCGACCAAGATCTGGCAATGAAAAATGCAATCGCTAAGGTCCTTCCAGATACTCACCATGGCCTGTGCACATGGCACATAAGCAACAAATATCCCGAACGGCTTCACCATGTATATGCAAACCATCCGTCATTCAAGACTGACTTTAATACATGTGTGAAGAAATCGTTGACGGTAGACGTGTTCGAGGAGAGGTGGGCCACGTTAATGGATACTTACTATTTGCACAATCACGAATGGTTACAATCGTTGTATGAGATCAAGACACAGTGGGTCGGTGCCTACACCAAGAAGTTTTTTGCAGCCGGAATGACTACGACCTCGAGAAGCGAAGCTATGAATTCATTCTTTGATGGGTACGTAGGCCAGTCTTCAAGTATAGCGGAGTTCGTACTAGAGATGCAGAAAGCCGTTGACAGGCAATTGTACCGTGAGAGAGAAGCCGACGCGGCTACAGTTTGCAAAGAAAGAGCTATACTACTTTATTCACCTTTAGAGGCTCATGCGGCTCAAGTCTATACCAAGGAAATGTTTCGACAGTTTCAAGAGGAACTACTAAAGTCGAATCAATATGGCATGACAAAGTTGCACGAGTATTCCACCAGAGACATCAAGGTTTATGCTTTGACAAATGTGACGAACTTCGCCAATCCGTGCTCTTCGTCGGCTCCGAGGACCAGACGACATTTTACCGTAGCAGTTTGTAAGGACACCGGGTTGGTTAATTGCAACTGTCAACTGTTTGAGCATAAAGGTATACTTTGTCGACACGCGTTGAGGGTTTTGAGCGCCAAGAATGCTAGTGAAATCCCTCCACCGTATATCTTGGAACGGTGGACGAAGGAAGCCAACAGAGTCCACGGTCACATTCCTTACGTGCCCAATGTTTCAGTTGATTTCGAGCAATCTGAGTCGCTGCGATATAATCACCTTTGTAACATCATGCACGGTTTATCAATGGATGCAGCGTCGACATTTGATGGGTACAGGTATCAAGTTGAAGCAGCCGCACGGGATAAGGCTAAGCATGCACAGTTTAGGATGGCATTACCAGAAACTGTGGACACTCCGACTACTCGACCAACTCCAGGCGGTAGATTCAATCGAGCCAAACAGCCAGTCATTGACGGCACTGACCTACAAGGTGAGGAGGACGACATTTTTGATCCAATTATTTCTCAAACAAAAGGGCGAAAACGAGCAATACGCATGAAGAATCCGATTGAAGAAGCAACGGGTCAAAAAAAATTACGAAAGTGTGCGTTGTGTAATAAGATGACTGATCATGACAAGAGAAACCATTATAAAGTGTTAGGTATCGAACCTGGCAGTATGGTCGAGGAGGACGATGATGAGGAAGAGTGTTAGGGTTAATGTTTCAGTTGTATAAATTGAACTTTTATAATGTTTAAATTTGTGATTTGGTTTGTGCAATCTTTAATTTGTGATTTGATTTGTGGATTATTGATATTTTTGGTAACTCCGTTTTCGGGCACACTTTAGGCCCCAATTGATAGCTTCCGAAAAAAGTTGTAATTTTTTTTGTCACTTTTTTTCCGCTCATTGCACTTCAGGCACGCTAGTTAGCCCATTTGTAAGACTTTCGGCGAAAAACGAGACACATTAATTTTTGAGTTTTCCTAGGAAGGGCCTATTCGGGCACACTTTAGGCCCCAATTGATAGCTTCCGAAAAAAGTTGTAATTTTTTTTGTCACTTTTTTTCCGCTCATTGCACTTCAGGCACGCTAGTTAGCCCATTTGTAAGACTTTCGACGAAAAACGAGACACATTAATTTTTGAGTTTTCCTAGGAAGGGCCTATTCGGGCACACTTTAGGCCCCATTTGATAGCTTCCGAAAAAAGTTGTAATTTTTTTTGTCACTTTTTTTCCGCTCATTGCACTTCAGGCACGCTAGTTAGCCCATTTGTAAGACTTTCGGCGAAAAACGAGACACATTAATTTTTGAGTTTTCCTAGGAAGGGCCTATTCGGGCACACTTTAGGCCCCATTTGATAGCTTCCGAAAAAAGTTGTAATTTTTTTGTCACTTTTTTTCCGCTCATTGCACTTCAGGCACGCTAGTTAGCCCATTTGTAAGACTTTCGGCGAAAAACGAGACACATTAATTTTTGAGTTTTCCTAGGAAGGGCCTATTCGGGCACACTTTAGGCCCCATTTGATAGCTTCCGAAAAAGTTGTAATTTTTTTTGTCACTTTTTTTCCGCTCATTGCACTTCAGGCACGCTAGTTAGCCCATTTGTAAGACTTTCGGCGAAAAACGAGACACATTAATTTTTGAGTTTTCCTAGGAAGGGCCTATTCGGGCACACTATAGGCCGCATTTGATAGCTTCCGAAAAAAGTTGAAATTTTTTTTGTCACTTTTTTTTTCGCTCATTGCACCTCATGCACGCTAGTTAGCCCATTTCTATGAATTTCGGCGAAAAGCGAGACGCGTAATTTTTTCGAATGCCGTCATATGAAAGGTATATTCGCGCACATTTTAGCGCCAAATTCATAGCATGCGAAAAATTATGTACATTTCTTTTTGGTACAATTTTTTGTAACATCACAGCAGCTAGCCACGCACGTCAGGATAATGGTAATGAAGGCGTCTAGCTTCATTCTTTTTCAGCTCCCAGGCTATCCTATACCTAAACGTCAAGGCATCCTTCCTAGTCCACGAGGAGTGTTTGAGCACTTCCGAGCGAGCAATGTAGTCCATGTACTTGAGGACGTAAATCCCGCAATCGTGACCGTTATATTGCTTTGGTCGGTCCTTTATCATCACGACCGTCCAAGGGTCACCCTGTGGCCGTCCGCATGCTAGCGAGAGGACAGTAGTCTGCATCCAACAATAAAAACGAGAATCAAGCCTATGAGACAAGAACAATATACTATGAGCCAAGGTCAAAAAATAAATACTAACCACTAAAGTGATGTACTCGTTGTACATCTGTGCCAGCAGCTGTCCAGGCTCGTCCTCCCTTAGGCTATCGTATATGTGAACCGTTCTGAACGCTGGATGGAGAACTAATAGGAACCAGTGGTTTGCATGATGACAGGGTATCATGATAAGGTTCGCATCAGCAGCGGGACATTGATAGTCTGCGTTCATCATGCCTAACACGTTTCGACCTGGTTTCCACTTACTCCTGCCGCCCCCTCGCCTCCATTCTGTGAATTCTCTCACCGTTAATTCCACAAAATGAGTGGGATACATGTTAAGCTTCAAATATTCAGAACGGTTAAAACGTTGCTCTCTAATCCGGAGCAGTTCTATGTAAGCGTTCATGACAAAATTTGAAAGATCTGTCTCCGGCGCCAACGTTCTGATATCCTCATGACCTAGGAATGTCGCAAGGGGAAAGTCTGCTGAATTGACAGGCTCATGCCCGAAGTAGTGCCGGTCGATCCAAGCCATCTTGTCCGACCTCAATGGCTTCGTCGCTTGTCCTTTGTCCGACCGAAAGCTTGGGCGCGAGGCCTGGATTCCTACTTGGGGAACCTGACTCTGGCACTGAGAGTCGTATGCGTCAGGAGGCAAGCGACTATACGGCTCCCACACCTGACTCTGGGGCTGATAGTCGTACGCGTCAGGAGGAGGGCGACCAGACGGCTCCCACACCTGACTCTGGGGCTGATAGTTGTACGCGTCAGGAAGAGGGCGACCAGACGACTCCCACACCTGACTCTGGGGCTGATAGTCGTACGCTTCAGGACGAGGGCGACTAGACGGCTCCCCTTCGTAACCCCGGTACGCAAGACTAAAGTTTTGAACTTCAGTCTTGTACTTCTCAATGGACCTCTTGAGATTGTCAGGAGCCTGCGCGACAAACCAGTCAAACGACTCCAGCTGCTTGAACACCTCAATGCCCTGGTCAACCTAAAAAACATGCATAGAAAATATGGCTAATCATATTTGACAAATGGTCGATAAGGTGCGCAAATAAATTATCAAACAACACTAGCATGACTTACAATGGCCAATGCCCAGAACTGGTCATAGACCTCACGTGGCGCGTACGATGTCTTCTTCACCTGGGAAGGGCGATTCACCCTCGTGCGCGTCACCCTGAGAAACCACTGTAAGTATTCCTCAGTACTAATGCCGTCGTGCTTCAGCGATACAAGGCTATCATACGTTTCCTGCCAGGTATTCCACTGGTGCACCTCGTCACCCAACAAAATCAAGGCATCAGCCACCTCGAAGTTCGGCCCTCGACCACCCCTGTATGGCCGCATGTCTACAGCGGGTTTTGGTATCCCTTGTGGACAGCCAGCTTGCTTCATAGCTCGATCGGGCATCTGAAACTCACATTCTTCGAAGTGAATGAGCGGCACCCGAACCAAACCTGCCAGCACGTACGACACCGGAAGTTGCCAACACCACTCATCCAACAGATGCATCACCTTGCCATATGGCTGCCACGTCACCTGGGATGCATCTAGTATCTCTAGTTCCCCCCGATAGAACTTTAGATGGTGGTGAGGGTCTACCCGTCTCCACCTCCGGTTGGTCGTAGGCCCCCAGGCCCACACCCTAGGCCACGTCTCATCGGAATCTACCAACGGTTGTGGACGACCCATGGGTAGCCTCTCGTAAGACCAAACCTGTGAATGCAAACATTATATGGAATTAGTAATTAATCCCGAATATATTGACTAAGGATCCTACCAAGAAAATAAATGCTCATACCTGTAATAGAGTCAGGCAGGCGGCAATGGACTTGGCACCGTTTCTCGTAGCCTTATGCAGTGCTCGATATAGGTGCGCAAGGACAGCTGAACCCCACGAATAGGAGTATACCTCCTCAAGATCCTCCAAGAACACCATATACTTCGGATGCACCGTGTTTTTCGAATGCGTCGGAAGTAATATAGCTCCAATAATATACAGAAGGAATGCCTTCGTATACGTCACGAAATCTTGAGGAGTGTATTCATCCGGTAGCACGCCGTACTGCTCTCTCAGCCATTTAAGCTTGACGCCGTTTGTTGTAAGCGCTGCCCTTGGAATTCCCGGAAAATACTGCATAGCCATATTCGCTATGGATGCAGACGGCACGTTCAAAGTAACGGGTCTGCCGTGACATGGGATTCCAAGTATAAATCCGACGTCCTCTAACGTAACAGTCATTTCACCAAACCGGAAGTGAAATGAGTTCGTCTCGCTCCTCCATCGTTCAACTAGAGCGGATATAAGGCAATCGTCGTGTCGAGACCATTTCCCGGGATCGGTGAACAGGGTTAAATTTTGACGGTGTAATAGCTGTATTTGTTCCTCGTTTAGTACCCACTCTTCAAGGTGCCTTGTGCTTTGAATTGTTTCCAAAACACCCCTATCGACACCGTCAAATACGTGCCTCGCGACGTGGTCATCGTCATCGTATAGGATTGATGTATCATGAGGTCCAGAGCTGAAATTCATACCTTTAAGAACAAAATATAATTATAAACCAACTTAGCGTCCATAATATCCATAATATTTACATTCCAAAACTATAACTGGATCTTTAACCTAGCTTACCAACACATTAGCAATAGTCATTATTTCAATGTATTAAAACAAATCCTCAATTCCCACCACTCCGAACGCTTAATTACGCTAGTTCCCACTGAATTTAGCGCCAACGTGGTTATATAGCAATATATAGCCCGATGGCCCCTACACCTCCAACAAAACCGCTTTAAAGTCAAGTTTTTAAATGTATTACGTCAATTATATACCAAATATATCAGGAAAAATTTTAAAGGGGGCAAGTTACCAAAACACCCGCTACTTATGCAAAATATCCCCTGGCAGTCATCGCCGGTGCGTCACAAGGTTCAGAACATCTGGAACAAAATAAGTTTTCGGGTGTCTCACACCCTTTCCTGAACTAAAAGTTATTTTAAGGTATGAATTTTAAGCTGGATCCTTCCTAGCAAAATAGCCCCCGAACATCGGCAAATTACCGAAATGCCCCTGAGCGTTCACTATCACCCCAACGCCCCCGAACCAGCTTCAAAACAACATTTCAGGTGGTTTACTTACATTTCTGGACTAAAAAGTCGTTTGAAAAACTTGGCACGGGAAAATTACCAAAACACCCCTTGGCGCGGGAAAATTACCAAAACACCCCTACGCGCGCCACGTCAGCTTCAAAACAACATTTCAGGTTTTGTAATTATATTTCTGGACTAAAAAGTCCGTCAAAAAACTTAGCACTGTAAAATTACCGAAATACCCCTCTCGGGGCGGCGAATTACCGAAATGCCCCTGGCATAAAAAAATATCAAAAGTGCTTCGAAATGCTACTTGAGGCTTCCTGAATTCATTCTTGACATAAAAAGTATTTTACGGAGGTTTCGCCCAAAAATCGCGAACCGGTGTCCGGATCAAGCGCTTAAAGGGCCGTTCGGCCAAAAAAATAGGTAACGGCTTCGGAATGGCCCGAATTCCTGGGGAATGGAACTTCCCAACATCCTAGGATTCTCATAAAAGTTTCGCGCGAAATCGCGCTAGCTTGATATTTTAAAATACACTGCAGAGTTACAAGGTTCCCCGTATCAGTTAACCCCTTTCCAGTCTTTGGAAAAATCTGAAATTTTTACCTGAGACAGATCCTTTAAGAATAACTAGGGTCTCTTTTTTGTATTTTGGCAAAATCTAGCTCTAGCTATTTTTTATAAATTCGTGAAAAACTGTCTATATTTGGCACCCTAAAAAATCGCTGTTTTGGAATCTATAAATGTAATACGCTGATTTGTATAAACCTAACATTGAATTATAAGGAAATTCAAAATACTTACTTGTTGTGACTTGATGTATTTAAAGAAAAAACTACCGATCTTCTAGCGGTTATCCACGATCTTCTAGCGTAAAATTTTTTGATTTGTATTGTTGTGGAGATTATGTAGGTGAGATATGAAGTACGAAGGAAGTTGGTAAAAGATGACAGAGTGCAGAAGAAGGGTTCGGGGGAGGGGATTATAAAGAGAGAAGCGAGGAAGAGAGAAGAAAAAAGACAGAAAAAAGTGAGGAAGGGTGGGTGTTTATGCGGTCAAAGGCTGCTGCAAAAAAAAAAATTCGGCAGAAGGACACCACGTTGGGGCATCACGGGGGAGGGAAGGACGACACGTGGCATCGTGGGGAAGGACACCAGGTGGGGCATCACGTGGGGGGGGGGCGCCACGTGGCAGGGGAGGGGGGCAGGGACCAACCGCGGGTTGTAGGAGCGGTTGGGCCCTGCGGATGAGGGGAGGGGACGCCACGTGGCAGAGGGAGGGGACCAACCGCGGGTCGTAGGAGCGGTTGGGCCACGTGGCAGGGGGAGGGGACGCCACGTGGCAGAGGGAGGGGACCAACCGCGGGTCGTAGGAGCGGTTGGGCCACGTGGCAGGGGGAGGGGACGCCACGTGGCAGAGGGAGGGGACCAACCGCGGGTGGTACCGGCGGCCCTGCCACGTGGCATCCCCTCCCCCTGCCACGTGGCAGAGGGAGGGCACCAACCGCGGGTGGTACCAGCTGTTGGGCCACGTGGCAGGGGGAGGGGACGCCACGTGGCAGGGGCGGGGACCATTTTCTCACCATTTCTCGTGCCATTTCTCGTGCCTTTTTTGCCATTAATGCAGTGACCGTACACCTTTTTCGCCTTTTTGTCCCACGTGGCCAACCGCTGGTAAGACCAGCGGTTCGGTGGAGAAATTTGTTATTTCTCCACCGGTGGGTGTGGATCGGTCCCCTATATATATATATATATATATATATATATATATATATATAAACCAACACTACACCCAAAACTCACAAACACAACAAAAGAAATTTACACTTTGTTCTTCTTTTTTCTCCTCCTTTCTTTCCAATCAAAACTCACAAACAGGCTGCAGGTGCAGTACCCCGTTCTTTTGTCATTTTACAAGATTGTAAACTTCTATACAACATGCCGCGCTAAACTTAATTATGTGCATCCATGATATCTAAAATATTTTTTACCATACAGCCTGGAGATCTGACGACTTATATATATATATATATATGATGTGTATTTGTACCTATTTTACAGTATTGTGTCCCCTATATATCTCTTAAATCAACTTTTCTTGATTCAGGTACGCAATTATTACCAACAAAGGAAAACAAAAAAAAAAAAATTCTTCCTTGGTTCAAAAACAATTCAACATATGTGACATTAAGAGAGTAAAATCTTTTTGAGGAGTAGAATCAAGAAAAGCCTAGTATTCTTCTTGAATGGGACCAAGGTCATTCTTAAAAGGTAATTCCAAGAAAAGCAAAGTGGTTGATGAAGTTAAAGTCCAGCCATAGTTTCATGCAAAGATCAAGACTCAAGGCACGGTGTGAAATTCGAAGAAGTTGCAAGAAAAAAGCAAGCCAAAATTGGTCCGGACGCGGCGGCTATTCTCATTTGTCTTGGTCTATCTTACAAGGGAGTGTATGTGGTCGGAATCATAAGCAGTATAAGGTTTAATCTCCAAATTTCGTGAGTTAGAGGGTGCCCTTTCTGTTTGCTCAAAGGGCAACTCGATCATGTTCATTGGGGGCTACGGAGGACCAGGACCAAGACCCAGCCTTAATTTATATTACGAATGACACCTGCTAAAAACAAGAATTTTGGCACTAGTTGTGTTCTTTTGTTCAATCTACCAGAACCTGAGTCATTGTTTTATGTTTGAGAAGATACATACCTAAGAGCGCAATTGTATTGTTGTATATTGAGGACTCAAAGGGTGGGATTTTATACGTTGTGACTCCCTCTCTGTCTTTTGTACAGGCGCGCGCGAACGCGCACACACAATAATGAAAGATATACAATGCGCTTCGCGTAGTAGTATTAGTCCAAGGTTTTGGTGTAGAAACCCGAACGATAATATCCAGACATGCACGACCTTTACCTAGAGTAATGCTAATTGCGCTAAGAACTTTATGCCGCGAGATAGATACTAGCTAAGATATAAACGAAAAGAAAGAAAGAACTTAATGTACGAGCTTTACAAACTCTATAGCTGAGTGGCACGTTGTTGCGTACTTCAACCATATTGCGTTGTTCGTTGGCTTGGCCATTGTCCCTATTTGAGATTGATCCGAAAACACTTAATTATCTTCATGTGTATCTCACATAGCTTTTTAATTAATCTTATATTATTGTGCCATTTTTTTTTCTTTCTTATACACGTAAGCTGTACGCGATTTTGACCGTAAGGAAAATGACGTGGACAAAACAGCTACCCCTTCTTCAAGAATATGAAACTTCTTTTTAACTTCGAGCAAAAATTGTCAACAACTATAAGACCTCAAAAGTCACAACCTACGACATTAACTACATTAATCCTTAAACTTTGGTGATCTAATCTAAGTAAATATACACATCATATACTATGTTTATACAACAAACAAGTTGCACCCCATCTAGGCTATGCAAATTTGTTTGTAGTGCAATTGTATATGCTGAAAATTATTGTACTTTGTTCATAAGTACGAAAAGTAAGACAATGCACCATATACAACAACATTGCCAACATTTATATTTGGTTATCAATGACGGAAGCTAACCTGCCGCTCATTGCTGTTGCATACGTGAACAAACAAAAGCACAAGCAATTGACAAATGCGCTAAGAAAATTTACCAAGATATTCGGAAAGTATTGTCTCGATTCTATTGGTATCGCGCAAGATCCAACATCGAATTGGCTTTAAGAGATTCTGTCAAGACATTCACAAACTTGTTGTCTCTTTTAAGGAGGCAATTAATCGCATGCTGCAACTTAATTAGGCGAGTAGGACGGGTCCAAAGGTCAGACCATGCCCAACCCTTTCCCAAAAAAATTGTTCCCACGCACGCCCAGCCCATCCATGGGCTAGATAATATTTGCCCAAGCAAAGCCAAATTTTTTTTTTGAGTACAGGCTATCCAAAGGTTATTTGCAAATTAGTTTTTTTTTTTGCTTGATTATTAAGCATACCAATAACTATCAAAGTCTATGGATTAGTCATGATCATGATCAAAAGTATAGTGAACCCAGCTACGACCCACCTCGAATAGTCTCGCCACACCGTCACAAACAGAGAAAACAACACCACGAAACTGACCGCCCACAACCATTGATCGATGCACGTACAATCTCTCTCTCTCTCTCTCTCTCTCTCTCTCTCTCTTCCCATCCTCCTCTTCCTCTTGCCCATTGACCTCTTAGAAAACCCACCACCACCATCAATCCACCCGCCACCGCAGCTCACCGACACGGAGAATCTAATCAAAGTGGCTTGCCTCTTGGATGGGGAAAGCTCAACATGGTGTATGTGTGTAATTAGTATGTTACAATGCTAGCGGTGAAAATAGGAAATTGGAGACGCAAATGCACAAAAATAGGGTAGAGACAATGGGATACAGAAAAGTAAGAGAACATACGTTTTTGATTGTGTAGTTACATAGGTGTGAGGTGAGAACATATAAAGGACAAAAAATACATTAGTCAACTATATTCAAGGCTTTGGAGGGCGTGGATTACATTAGATATACGTTATTGGACGGTGAAATGATTTAAAAGACGAAGGGGGAAAAAAAACATGCATCGTACACACACAAGTTATATACACAAATTATACTATATAAAAGTTGGACTAGTCAATTTTCTCCCGGGGTGGGCACACCTTTAGAAAGTTTCTTCCATGTTCAGTTCATATTATTCATTGGACTCAAAATTTAGAGCTCACCTCTATCACCGTCTCTCAATAAAATGAACCACGCTCGTATTTTAACGGTCTGATGCATAGTACCCTCGAGTTGTCCGGCCCAAATTACACTTCCAAACTACCTTACGATTGTTAAATGATCATTTATCGCCAACTTGGCCAAAGACATTTGCTACAAAAAAGAAGAAGATGCATGAAGACAAATCCCCCAAAAGGGCATAGTAGGAACATCAAAGAAGCAAAGAAAGCCAGCCACAGACGAGGGGAGAGGAGAGGAGGAGAAAATATCAGGGATGAAGAGATAGAGAGAGGGGAAACCTTAATGGAGACAGGAGCTGAGTGGACACACCAATCAAACAAAACCCATCACTGTCACCCCGACCCCACAGAAAGGGTAATAATACAAAAGATGGCCAAATCTGGGCCGTCCAATGGGCTGTCCCCACCCCCTTTCATCGCCCATAAAAGGTCACAAGGAAAAGAAATAAAGCAGAGGAGGGAGTCGGCCTAAGCTGGTAGCTAGCTAGCACGAGATTCCTCACAACCTTTCCCCTTCGGTAAACCTTTTACCTTAAAAATCTCTTACTTATATTCCTTTTTTGGGTTAAGAAGATCCCATCATTATTGTGTTCGGCTGCTGCTATCCAGTGCAGGACCACCACACGTACTCATCGTGCACCATCACCTTATTTGAATACACTGATGCACCGTCAGTTCTTTTTTTTTTTGGTGAAGAGTAAAAATAAATTAAATACCTTTACGAGAATCATTCCCTACACCGTCAACTTATATTAGCCCTGATCAAATGTAATTAAATTTAAATTAAATCACGTTTTAAGTGTTTGTCAAAAAAAAAAAAAGATAAAATGATTAAATCTGTTCTAATGTAATAAAAACTGATTAAATTTAAAATTCTCATTTTGTAGAATCTAATTTGATCTGATTTGGAGAATCGGGCTTGACCTAAGAAATTACCACATATCCTCATTTACAAACAACGATTAATTGTCTTCCTAAAAATCTTAATCAACTATATGACCATTTTGTCACACTAAACTTACTTTCATCTTTTTCTATCCAAACACCTTCACCAGCTTAATTTATTATGCTAAAAATGTATGAAGGCTGAATTCGAGAGTTGCTTATGATTTAATCTATTAAGGTCCCTTGCGCCACCGTATTATTGAAAAATCATTGCCCATAGGTTTTTAGTGGCAAAAAGTTAAATTTGTCGGTTTTAAGCAACAAATCGATCATTTATGTAGCTACAAATGATGATCCCATTTTAGCAACAAACAACATCATTGCCATGATTTTACCTACCACAAGGATTCTTTTTGCATCCTAACGTCAAATATAAGAAAAACCAAGATCTAAACAGGTAAAAGAAATTTAACCCACACTATTTCAGTATGATTTTAGGAGCTTTTAATGAGATCCAAGTGGTATTTCAATCAAGGTAAATTTATATGCAAGGAAGAATTCTAATGGCGAATGAAGTTGAGTACATAAATTAGTACGTAATGCCTTTAGTTATTAATAATTTTTCTCTGTCCCACCTATGCTATCCATTATACCAATACCTAGACAAATGTTTGGTTTGACATTTTTGTATGAGATCCTAAATGAATGACACGCGGCACTTTAAAAAAAATTGAATTTCAAAAGTTTCAGTGACTAACTATTTCATAGCTAGGCCATACTTGGATTTCCTACATTAGGGATTTTAGGGACTTCTTATTTCTTGTTTTACATATTTTAAATTTTTTTTTACTTTTATACGTGCATTGTGTATGTCATATAATTAGAGATCTGTCTATCTATACTACTTATCAAATCAAAAAAGAATAATCGGTGTACATGCCTATTTTATGCAACAAGTGGCACATTTAAATGATAACAAATGACATTTTGGTTAAAAGTTGTGGTAGTGATTAATAAGTCTCTAAGTGATAACTTCCACATTTTTAAAATTGTCAACTTGTCCATTTCTCTGCTTTTATGCTTGAATCGCATGTGTGACGATGCATAATCAGACATCTATGAAGCTATTCAAGAGTTCATATAACGTGTGTTGCAACAACTGTTGCTTCAAAGTGATGAACAATTAACTTGAATACAAAAGTTAAATGATTGTGCTAAAGAAGTATTTTTATCAATTACTAACTCTGACTTCCTTAAAGTTGGTAATTTTATCTCTTCTAATTTTATGGCATGTGACTAGGGATGAGTACCCTACGGATTTGGTTCGATTTGAAAGTTGAATATAAAATCACATCATCAATTTGGGCGGAAAAAAAAAAAACCAAGAAGCAAACTATAGTTGAACAATTCAATTTTCATAGTTTGGACAAATCAAATGAATTCGTTTGGATGGATTGACCGATTTAAGATCGTAGTCTTTTTAGGAAGGACTTGTTTGGGCCTATTGAGCTTCTTAATATTCATGATCACGAGTCATTTGGAGCTTAACCATTGAGGTTAAGGTATATATACTTATATATGTTAATAGTTAAACCATATATGTAGTGTAAAAACTACTAAAAAAATCGAACCCATAATTCGGTTTGGAGAAACAAAACAAAAATCGATTATCGTTCGTAATGGTTTGTGATTGGTCAGGTTGGTTGGTTCGACTTCATTAGTTGGATCGATTCAATGGTTTAAATGCCACCCCTCCATTTGCCAAACAATATGAGATTCAACTGACTCAAAAATATTTAGCGATCTGGCATCTTGTACCAGTTGATCCCAAATCCTTAGATAAGTTCTATAACACCCTTTCAACCCCCCCCCCTCCCCTGCGGCGGCATGAGTCTTGTCACATAGACCCAATTAGACTAACAATTTCAAATTAAGAAAGTAGTGGTCCGAGACTAATTATTTTCCTATACACAACTAAAGTTTTAGATATGTTGAATAAGAACGAGATGCATATGGTCATGTTTATAACATGGGAAAAATACTAATACTTCCGTCCAAAAATATTGATCATATTTCTATTTTGGACTGTTCCAAAATAATTGCCCACCTTTCCAAAAAAACTAAGATCATGTTTTTTATTTTATACTTTTTATTCTATTTTTCTCTCCACATTTAACACTTCACGGATTAATTTTCTCTCTCCTAACCCACTCTCATCCCCCACTCTCTCTCTAAGAGTAGAATGAAAAACATACAATATATGACTTATATCTTTCATATGCCTGCTTATTAAAAGTGGAGTAATTTTTTTTTGAGCAGAGAGAGTACATAGTCACGAACCAGTAGTCTTGATCATTTAGAACGCTAGATTAGACAATTTCGAAGTGACGAAAGGATGGACTAAGGGAGGTAGATGTTATCATACATCAACCTTAGATAGTCGATTAGGCCTCATAAAGTCTTAGATTGCCGTTTAATCTCGGACCGCATAAATTTTTTTAATGTGGCTGTCCGTAGATTTTTCTCCTCAAACTTTCTTGACCGGCTTTAGCCGGTGACAGTGCTTTTCCAGTCACAATCAAGTAATCAGCCTCGAGCTAGAGACAGCGAATCACTGGTTGCCACGTCAAAGTCAACACCTTCCGAAAAGATGGTGGATAAGGTACGGTGGACCGTCAAAACTTGAAAGGACATCGATACTTTCCTTTTGTGCGTGGTGGATCCCACCACGCGCTACATGGCGCGTGAAATAGCACTAGCCACTCAAACTCAAAATAATGTAAAAACTCTTTCAGACGTGACCGTACAACAATTTTTTTTTTCTCAAAAAGGTAGTAGAAAGTTACAACAGTTGATGTTACAAATCGGGATAAACTACACACGTATGTATATGAGGTTAAGTATAATTACAGTTAAGAATATTAAGTTTTAAAATTTAACATACCATAATTAAACATTTTTAAAATGTATCAGTCATATTCATCTGTAGGGTTCCGTCCAAAAAGTATATTTTTTTATGATGTCATCAATACATATTTTTAAAATGACTTTACTACCCCTTGTACTGTATATACTGAATATTTTTTAAATTTTTAAATTAAGATTTCAAGCCTTAATTAAAGATTAGGGTTTTAAAACCCTAAAATTGATTTGTTCTCTATCTTTGCAATTTTATTTTATCAAAATTTCTCAATCTGCAAATTATGGTTTTGTTGAAACCCTGATTTGCAAATTAGGATTTTGTTGAAATCCTGATTTGTAAATTAGGGTTATGTTAAAACCCTAATTTGTAAAATAGGGTTTTGTTGAAACCCTAATTCTTAATCTGCAAATTAAACTTCACTGAAATCCTCCCCACGCGCCTGCAGCCCTCTCTCTCGCCCCACGCCGGCAGCCTATTCTTCATCTCCCCTCCTGCCTCCCTTTACCACCACAACCCACCACCCGCCTCCTCTTACGCACCCCCTCCCTCTGCCCCCACACCCGTTTCTCCATCCGAGCCTCCACACCTACCCCCACCTTGACCCAAGACGACCTCAAGAAACTCACCACCATCGAGTACGTCAAGTCTGGCATGGTCCTCGGCCTCGGCACAGGCTCCACCGCTGCCTTCATAGTCGCCAAGCTCAATGCCCGCTTGAAATCCAGCGACGATGCCTTCTTCCAATCGGCGACGCATATTAGATGGACCCAAATCTCAATCTGGTCAAGGGCCGTGGGGCGGCGAAGGGAGGCTGCAGTTGGGAAGGAATTTGAGAGACAAAAATGGGGTTGGTCGCGGGGGGAGGAAGAGTTAATGACATTAGTCTTTCTTTTTCTTTTTTTTAAGATAAAGTAATGACATTAAAAAAATAAGGTTCTAACTTAGGGATAATAAAGTCTTTTTATTAAAACCGTTAGGGTTTTTAAGATTCCGTTTGGTCAACGGACATAAGTGTAATTTGTCCAAACTATTGTCATTGCCTGTAATTATATCCTAACCTCAGGGACATAGGTATAATTTTCCCTACAAATTAAAGAGTAGACTCCACCGAGAGAGAGAGAGAGAGAGAGAGAGCAGAAATCATGAGAAAAAATTATAAACAAAAAAGATTGTGCAAATTTGTGCTCTAAAAAAGGAAATTTTGAATGAATTGATCGTAAATTAAGAGATTTGACTATCCCTTTCCTTTCTAAGGAAGGTATTAATCATAGCGAAAATGAAATTTTCACAATAATTGCAAATCCCTCTGATATTATTTGATAATAGAGATTGGTGGATGCTGGGGCTAGAAACTAGGAGAGTATTAGGAGATAGTGTTAAACTTGAAATTACTTCAATGACCATCGAAAATTTTTGTGGGAGATGAGTAGAATGGTTTTAAAAGGTAGAATAATGGGTACGTTTGAAAGTTTAAAAAAGGTTTTACCATAAAGTCATTGTTCCTTAATAATAGTATAGATAGTAGATCTCGATCTCAAGTTTCTAACATGCAATTGCCGGGGGGTTATACCTAACCGAGTAAGTAACATCATTTAGTGCACACTTTGAAAAGTGACACGTCCTATAAACAAAAAGAATTTTGGAAAAACTATGGTAAAAATAAACATGAGAAAATATAAGAAGGCATTAAGAAATAACAAAAATTAAAGAGGGGGACCGGGGGGGGGGACGTATAGTGACACTAAAAAAGTATTACTAAAAATTATTGATAATAGTATTAATTGAAATATCACTAATTACATATTGCGATCATTAATTATCACTATACAATGAGCTATCTTCCTACAACCAGTGCAACAGCTAAAAATTATGGCCGACAAAGCTCTGTCCGCTCTTTCACGTATATACTAAGACAAAAGCGGTCTTGTAGGAAGAGGAAATCGAAGGAACAAAAGTAAGAAAGACTCTGATTTTTCCTATTGTGTTTTATTTTCCCTTTTTCTTTACACTTTGATGGATTTAGTGATTACTGTTGATAAGTAGTTTTGCAATGTATTTTCAAGGTTGCTATTAGTTCTTTTTCCATTTTTCTTTACATTTTTTTTTAATATTTCACCGCCACTCTCTTGGGCTTGAGAATCAAGTTAGCTCTATAATCTAGTCCTTAATTAAGTTAAATCAAACCAACAAATCAAAATATCTTGCATCTCCTGGTAACTACAACTTGGTTCAGCTCCTCAATAATAAATGGCAGCTGCCCTAAGCTCTTTGGACATAACAAATTTTGAGCTTTGCTCCACAACCTCCATGGATAAGGTCATATCTTCACTGCATTAATATACAATTGTCCCCTGATTAGATATAATCACCATATATTCACCTCACCAAGTGACCATGTAAAAGTACCCCATAATACATCAGCATTAGCAAGCTATATAATAGAAAATATTAAGTGATCTAGGATCGTTGTTTATATAGTGTAATGACGTTATGTCTCTTTTAGCCCATTTTCCATTTACATCAGCCTCTCCTCATATATAATAATTATAACTGATCGAAAACAATGGTCCGAGACCGTGCAATATGAATACTTACCAGCTGCATAGGAAACCAAAAGCAACTATCAACTAGAAATAGTAACTTCTAATATGAGTGAAATCAACTGCCTCATATAATCAACTTCAACCTGCCAACTGATACAACCGGCTGTTAATTAGTTCAACAAAGTGACTGGACGAGTTATTCACCTTAAGGCGGGAAGGCGCACTCCAAGTTAGCCATCAATGGTAAATGAGACGTGATAGGTCAGTTGTTATGACCCGTTGGTAATCACTACGAGGTCATGAAATTTAGGTGAGTCAATTTCTTGGAATTAGTCAGGTTAATGAAGACCGTAACACCATTTTATAAATGAAAGAAAGAAAGAAAGAAAGAAACGCAATATTGAAGGGGGTCAAAATCGCCTTTTATTGCCAAACAAATTTTGGCAAGGCTACAAGAAAGAAAGAAAGAAAGAAAGACACTCGTTTCTCGTGCAAGCCCCCTATGTCGAGTATCGTACTTTCTGCAATGCGCCTTGTAGCCTAACGTAATTACAACATCCCCCCTCCCCATCTCTAGTCTTGCCAAACAAGCTCTGAAGGGGGTCAAAAATCAGGTAAAATCTTACATCTTAGAGAGGAAATAGTGCCTTTCCATGATGGGTGTATAGTAATAACCTATTATAGTCAAGCAAAGGTACAGCTTTTCACCTGGCTAGCACACAAAAAAGGCACATGTTGGGTGTGCAAGTGGACATGATAATAAAAGATTATATAAATGCATAATACTACTATTTTGTTCCTCTTTTATTGGGCACAAGAACATGATTGCTTTTTGCAATCACCCAACATATTAAGTGGAGGAAAGGAAGAACACATTCTTGTGAACAAGTCATTCACTTCTCAAAAGGGCATCTAACATATTTTATCATGCATTTACTGCTATTATTTAGTGTATTCTTCTCATTAGAGCTGAAGAATTAGGTCAAATTATGTGGAGATAACAGAAAATTAACCCTACATGCAGGTGGGGCATTGAGATGTCTCCTCCTGTTGTCTCCTACTCAACCATCATCTTAATTTATTCTGCTACTATTTGAGATGATTTCTTTTGTGATTTGAATATATTTTTGGAATAATATATGTGATTGACTTTGTTAAAATTCATCAAAATTAACATATGCGTTGCGCGGTGTGTTGACCACAGTGCCTCATTTTTTTTAACAAGTCTTTTGCAGCCTAGGATCTTTTCATGCTATAGCTTTGATACCACTTGTTAGAAGTCTCGTTTTGTTACAAGTCAAATGGTGAGCCTCCTTATTAAAGAGCCGTGCACGGCTTAATTCAAAAGCTTAAGCTACTTGAAGTCAGCTGCATAAAATTCTTTTATTTGATTTTTCACGATCCAAGCACATATTATCTCGAAACTTCCTAGCAATCATCCCCTTGTTATTCTCAGTCTACCCTTTATGCGCTTGTGTTGTGCTCTAATGCCATATCGGTATACATTGCCGGTCTCAAGCATGGACAAGGTTGTGATAAGTGAATGTCCAATGTAACACTTATAGTCACATCTTACGAACATGAATCCTAGAAGACATACTAAACAATGCCCCAAGAATTGAAAGAAATAAATGTTGCAAATTCCGGTTAAAGTATATGTTCAATCGTTCAGAAAGCACGATGACAAACGAATACTAAAATTGTGACGAATTCAATCTGCTACTTCGGTCACCCATGTTATATTTATGCTAGCCTACGTTTTATGTTGTAATCTTTTCCTTCTTTTTTGCGGATAAATTGTTAAGTTCGAATGTCACCGTTACTATTTTGTTTCGTGTCCGCTTTTTATATGATTGGTTTATTGTCTTTTGGACATTAAGAGAATAATTGAGTGCTTTTAGAGCAACGGAGAAAAGAATTATAAAGCCCTTTTGGTCCAACTGAATTAAAAATAGAACATAATATAAAATACAAAAAAGTTTGTAAAGTTTAAAACTTACTAAATCAAGTAATAATCTAGTAAAGAGGGGGTGTACTTCTTTGTCGGCAAGGAAGTACGAGGATGTTGCAGACGTGGTCGCTTCCTCTCCTTTCAATGCCCAAAAAGTCTTCATTTCTCCCTTTCCCCAAAATGCCCCAAACTTCTTCCTTAATCTACAAAACTATCTTTGCTTCCCCCCCCCCCCCCCCCCTCCACACGTGCTGCTTATTTAATAATTATTTCAATGGAATAAACCATAATTTTTGAGTTTTTTTCCCCAAAATATTGTAGTTTAATTACTTATTCACTTGCATGTTGTATTTTGGAACTCATTTATCAATGCGTGGTGGTTTTTAAGAACGTGTTTTCAGACCACGATTTCGTATCGTGAAAAGATGGTTTCGAACTACGATTTCTCCTTTTATCTAGTTCTTTTTAATTATATAGCTAGAGAACGTAATTTGAAACCACAGTTTCATGGTTTGAAATCATGATTTCAGACCATGTTTTACAATATTACCTTATGCTAAGTTACATTGTTTAGGTAAAAAAAAAAACTCATAGATTTTTTTCGCTCTACGTAGAGCTGAAATGATCTGAGCTAGGTTGTCAGCTCATTTACATGGTATAAGAAGTTTGTAGTTTGAAAATTTTTTGGGTAGCGTAAACAAGGTGGGATTTGGAAATTGTTTGACAATTCTTTAAGAATATTTCAGCAATATGGCCAAAATCTTTGAAGAACTAAGAAGTTACTCGGATATTAATTGCAAATATTCACGAAGAGATTATGTTACAACGTAAATATTTGAGGTCATTATAAGGAGGAGATTTCATAGAACATGAAGGCCACCTAAGGCTCAGATTGAACTTTGGCCCACTATCAATCTTTTAGTTAAGATCCACATATAGCAGGCCCAGGCCCATAAAGATAGAACGTAATATTGAGCCCAAGTGAGACAATTAAGCCAGGAGGCGCACATATAGTAAGTCCTAGTGAAGGAAAAGTTTTAGCTACAACTCAAGTTGTAGAAAGTGCCCCCATATAGAAAGGAATAACTTTGACTCCTACTCGAATCGTAAGAATCTTCTTCTAACCCGTATACAGTGACAATTAACAGTCGCTAAATGTTTCTAGTTTTTCTTCTAACACTATCAATGACAAATATTAGCAACACCTTTTTAGTGTCACTAAATAAAAATCATTAAAAGTATTTAGAAACAATTGATTGTCGCTATATAGGGGGTAAGAGGAAGATTCCTCTAACCGGGATTGCAGCCAAATTTTTTGCTGTAGAAAGCCATGAGACCCATGCGAATTTGTAGGGCCATCTCGAATAAGGCCCAGCAGCCCATGCAAACATATTGGGGCTGTAAGTTTCATTGATCTAAATTCTAAACAACCAAGCCAACCCACGGGCAAAATAGTGAGGTGTAGCCCAATCAACCGCTAACATTGTAAGAAATTGTAAGACATAAAAGTATTAGTGCAAATGACTAAAACGCCCTGGCCATCGGACCCACTAACGTGCAAAATCTGACGGAAGTGGCAAAATGACCAAATGCCAAACATTACCAAGTATAAGAATCATAGCTGCTAAAATATACTAGTACACGGGCAAAAGCGACAAAATAGTGAAAGTTTAGGGACCATTCGGACAATTGTCTCAAATGATTTTAATATCTTATACTTAAGCTCTTTATTAAACAAGGATCCTAATAAAAAGAACTTACTAAAGGGAGAAATAAGTATTTCTTACTCACATTGCTTTATAATAGTGCTACCATTTTACTTTTTTTTTTTTTTGTAATTTTTAGGTTATAATTTGAACGTCTAAACGTCGCTTTATAAGTCAAAGCAGGAAAGCACAATTGTATACCCGTGCTTACATGAGTTACATGTTCGAATGTTGTTAATTATTTGCAAAAAAAGTCAAATGGTACCACCATTCTAAAATAGAGGAGTAAAAATATCTTACAATGGAAAGATTTTCTGCTGCAACCTGAATTATACGAAGATGGGCATAACCCCTCGTTCAGCAACTACCACTATGCACTAAATACTTCTATTGACATTTATTTAAGTGACACTAAAAGCTGCTGTTAAGAAGTGCCTTTAAAATGACCGGGAAAGACGGGTACATATCATGACATAAAACTAGACGCAAACGGAAAAAGAATAGGAAGGGTGCAGACTCGGAGGCTGTGAAACGGACTGGCGAACTCGCTCTAGCAGGCCTAGAAAGTGGAGGAGCAGAGACGGTACTTGACCGAGAAAGGAAAGCTGGTGTTCTGGTAGGGCAAAATGACAATTGTCTTGCCGTGGTCATCCTAGTCTCCTTAGAAGGTATTTGCGGGAACATGTGCAAAGGATGCTTGACGGAAACACCGTCGAGGATTAGCAGGGGACTTGTGATGCTTCTATTAGCTTTCATCCTATGGAGGTGGTACAAGAGAACTTTTAGCAGAGCAGTGTTGCTCTTCGCAATGATGGGCTTTGTTTGGTGGGGAGTATCACTGAGAAGGCGACGGAAGGAGCATGAGAGAAGGAAGATTGGTACGCAGTGCTTCAGCAAAAGCGAGATACCAGTTGTATGGTTACCGAGCAAGCTGCTGAAACGCTGCTAAGTGACTCGCTATGTTGCCTAATTACTCTCTGCAAGGATGCGTGCGGTGCCATGCATAGTTGGTAGAGTGGGCACTCTTTCAGCGTCTTATGGTTGACCGGATGTGAAGTCTTGGCACAGGTTAAGGGATTGGGGTACTCCCATGCATCTTGGTTTCACCTTTCACTCATCTACCGCCCAGTACACTTTGTTTCTCCTTCTGTGAACGAAGTTCTTAAAACTAGGGATATCATAAGATAGTCCTGATGCCCATTCATAGTTGACAATACATCCAGCAATGGAGACGGAAGTAGGGATATCACATGCTGAACCTTTTGACCATCCATTCACACAGACATCAAAGAAGGGGAGGCTCAAGGTTATCATAAACTTTGGTATTAACCTTTTCAAACATGTTGACATATACATAGGTGAAGTCACTACACAGCTCGTGGCCAGAAGACCGATAATACGTTGAAAAACACGGCACCAGAAACCATACATATAAACCAATTTGCATCTTATATTTCTGCTCTGCCACTTCTACTAGTAAGCAAATTAAACTCGGATTCTGACCTTGTAATTATGCGAAGAAAACGATTACCCAGTTGGCACTTGCGTTTAAGGCGTAAAATCTCCATTGCCAGAGGGCTATACTATATCTCATCTGATTTCTGATCGACTTTTCGCACTAGTCGGCAGATGAGCTAGGAACAGCTCGCGGCTCTGATGCTGCCAATTTAACTCGGTATGGATGAACCGCGAACCCTTTCACCTTCTTCTGCTATAATAGAGTCCAGCACCGGAATGATACAGGTGCCGATGACGTGACCCACCAGTCCTCCCACCGTGTCCGTCCCACGTGTGACCTCTGCTGCCAACTCTGCTGCCCCCACTTTGCGTCCAACTAGCTGGCTGGGCTCCCAACCCATTAAGCTCCTCCTCTTCTCTATCATTATACTCCAAGACCAACCTCTTGATGTCTTGTTTCTCTTCCAACTCTGCCGCTTCCTTCTGTTTTGTGCTCTGCACAAGTGAGGAATCCCGAGGAATGTACATCTGCTTCGTTTGTTGCTTGTTTCCACGCTTCACAAGAACTTTCACCTGAACCTCTTTGCTTCCCCCAGCTTCTTCATCCAATGTCTCATCACCACTTTCCCCTTCAGCCACCCTCCCGTGATGATCCTTCGTAGGTCCCTCAAATACATTCATTGGTATGATCATATTTAGTGCTGGGCGGCCCCGCAATTCAAGCTTTCTCGAATCCAAGCTTTCCTGCATACATTGAACAAATGGATCTTATATTATGATCAGTTCTTAGCATATTATTGTGAAGATAAGACATGGTCGAAGGTGTCACCAGCGGGGAAAATACTCATGACAACAGTTTTGTTGGATAACAAAGTGGGTAAGTAGCCTTACTACTGGTTTAGTGCATTGGCTCCGCCACTGCGTTTGTCCAGTGAGAACACAGATTTCCCAGTAAAAGAGAACAAGCCAGGAATCTACATCAATACTATAGATAGAACCAACACCATTTCGTTGTTGGCGTTACACCAAAATAGTGTTACATAACTACCTGTTTAGAATATTTTAACTTGGCATCGAAAGAATATAGGAAGTGTTTGGCTTCCAAAATTTGTAACTCATTCGAAAAAATGCAGCTGAAATATATCCTAAAGGCCATGCTTTATAGCATAAAAATATCATATTGCCGACTTTGCTTTTGGCATTTTGCACACTCGTCGCATGTGCCATGATAACTAGTATCCCATTCAAGTAACATAACTAAAGTCGCACTTTTTTTGTTTGCTCAACTAGTCACTAGGATCTTACCTGCATAAGAGCTCTGAATTCTCGGTCAAACTCGGCTTCCTCCTGGGGGTCCACTTTTGTAATCTTCTGCCTGACATGGACTTCATCATCCTCGTCCGAAGCAGGACCGCCCCCGTCATCGTAGTCATCCTCACTATCACAGGCATCATGATTCTCTTCATCCAGCTCTTCATTATCGTCATGTCCCTCAGGGTCAATAGTGCCACTCCCTGAATCACTGTCGGAGTCTCTGGTTACCTCTTCATGCACTTGGCCATTTTCCTCGATACCATTAGCAAGCCCTTGTCCACTCCCTGAGGTGCGGCCAGAAGTAGTTCTGCTTGGTAGTTTTTCAGTATCCAAGTGCTTCTCACTACTGGTTTTATCACTTGGAACTGTACGTTCATGCTCCTCAAGTTCAATTAGAGCTGCATCAACTTCTTCAATGGATGAATACCGGGTCATATTGGGGCGTAAATCCGCAAATAAGTCCTGCAAATGCTTCAGTTTATGAGCACGCTTATGTCATTATAAATAGATGACAGAATGACATATGAAGAAGGGCTGAGACAACATTCTAACATGATCATAAAGTGGACTTTAAATTGAACTATGAAGTAACCAGTTGCTTAATCTTCAACAGATGCCTTTTTCAGCTAAAACTCCCATTTTAATGGAAATCAGGAAAAAAGAACTCCATCTGCATGGTTCACTAAAAATTCCTTCCTGGTATCCAATACTTGGGTGTTGTAAAATAAACTTTAAGCATATTGTGATAGGATGTCAAATGGCTACATCACCAAAAAATTATATAAGGAGCAATACGGTCTGATAATTATAAATTGGGCCCTCCATGCAAGTGGACAAATAGAATAACACTGGATAATAGCTACCAGCAATCATGACATAGTCCTCTCTAGGAGTACAAACTGGTTGGAAGCTATATTACCAACTCCAAAAAGCTGACTGCTAAAGTCCTCTATTATCACATTTAAGAAGGGTTGACTCCTTGGACTTTAAGAAGTTCATCTATGACGCATAAACGTTACTTCAGCACCTATCCGCGGCTTAAGATTATGCAAAGCCAGGGCTATTATATCATATTCAACATCTTTAACAATAAATCTATAAAACACAAGATTTCAAAAAGCTCACCTGCAAGTCAAACTCAATATCCAGAGGCAGTGCACCTTTGCTCATGATGTACCTTTGGAAATGAATTAAGAAGCGGTCGAGTTTCCTCTTCGACGAACCTCTATCGAAATAGTGCCCACAGGTTTCAAGAAGCGTGATAACCATCCTGATGCGGAAACAATCTTCTGGTGGGTCCAAAACATCTTGCTGGTAACATTATGGAAATGTATCACATCAGTAGCTATTAAAAGCAACTCAGACAAGAGAAAGAGTTTCAAACAATAGAATTGAGAACCAAAAAAAGATAAACAATGGCATTTCCCCCTCGCAAATAAAGGCAAAATGATCCAACCAGAATCTTGTCTCCCAATACTCGCAAAACACCAGCAAAGCCCATCCTTGCTGCTTCACTTAGGGTGTTAGGCGCAGGCATGACCCCTTCAAAGAAACCCACGCTTCGTATGCTTAAGCCTGAAGGAAAAGCCCTTCTAAGGCGAGCTTTTTCATCATAGGTCTAAAGCACGGAAAAACATATGCTTTTGACTTTTTTTATTGACTTCCCTTTTCAACTCTTAACTACCTTTGATCACAAAACACTGTTATACTCAGTAAAATAAATAAAAACTCTCTCTCTCTCTCTCTCTCTCTCTCTCTCTCTCTCTCTCTCTCTCTCTCTCTCCCTCTCTCTCTCTCTCTCCCTAAACATTTTTCGTTTGACATCCCTCCTGATTTAACACCCCACAGGTGTTTGACCAAAATCGACAAAATGCCAAATGATGATTGGAAATTGCTGATTTGGACAAATGGTTATCTATATTAATGCTATAAAATGCTACATTTATGGATATATATCGTTCATTTCAAGATACCACAAATACTTTTTAATACATGTAGTATGCTGCACTTTTTGGATTACGCCTGTACTTGCGCTTTGCGCCTAGGCTACAGTGCGCTTGCGCTTTAAATAACTATGACTAAAGGAAATTGAACTGCTTCCAATCTAAACAGAATAAAGTCCAAATGCAAATTGTGTGACTGCTAAAACAATTCTACACCAGCTAAAACTAAAAAAGACCACCTAACAAAATCCAATTATAAGAACCAATTACAAACTGTAAACCATCTCCAGAAATAGTAATCCTGTCTGCTTGGGTGGTTTCAAAGGAGGGAATGATTGGTCTTGTTAGACCCGACTCTAAACAGCAAGCTCAAAATCACAACACCGACTAATTATTTGATTATTACCCTCAAATAGGACTAACTAGACATAAAATTGAATAACAGATATTTTTAGAATGGCGGTGGGGTAACACAAAGATATTCAGCAATGCTACATTGTTCAAACCTTAGTTGCAGGAAACTCCTAATAAGGTGACGTTTCTCTCTCGGAAACTCGCTTTTGCGATCCCAAGTTAGGAGCTCCATGGGATCTCGTCCCAAACTAATATGGGAACTCGATCCCGTTAGCTGGATAGAGATGCATGGAACAAGTGAGAGAATACCTGAAAATCAAGCCCTTTCAACCCAATTCCTTGTTTCTCTTCTCCTTCAAGTCCTTAAAGCCTCCTAGTATGTTGTTGCTGGCTATATAAACTATACTAAACAGATGATAATACTCTTTACTCATTTATTTATTCAAGCCGCTCCCAACCTTAGATTCTTCTTGGTGGTTACGCTCCCCCGCCCCCGCACCCGCTTTGTGCAACTAAGGTTCAAACATTGTGCCAGTAACAAGTAACAAAAAAATAAGATCAATGAAGGTGAGAAAAAGTGACACTTGTGGTAGGCTGATGGGAAAAAGAGGCGGTAGAATAACATACTAAATAGTGAAGAAGGACAGCAGACCTTATACCAGCACCTTCCCAAACTAAAAGTAACAGATAGAGACTCGAGCTAATCTTAGGCTTGAGGATCGTGTGTGTAATTTTATACTGCATTCTCAATCAGCTTCTACTCTACTCTACTCCTATGCCAAAGCTGATAATGGTGCGGAATAGTCGCGCCCTACATATAGCATAGACAATTTTAAGCACAAAAGAGAATTAAGAGACGGCCCTTCATGTAACAAAAGAAAAGAAGAAGACAATGGCCCTTCTCCGCATGAAGATTCCAGAAATAAGAAATCTTCAAGCTTAGTCAAGTTCAGGAGACTTGTAGTTAGGAATACAAAGCCCATGAAATACTTGTTCTATCTTTATAGCCCTCTGACTTCTAGTATTGTCAGAAATCTGCATTATGTTGTTATCCAACAGCTGTGATCAAGGTTTTGCAACCTGTCTGGTGGGGAATCTTCTGGTTCTTTTGATTCAACGCGGATTCCATAGCGGTGTATGATGGTGAGGTGTATTTTCTGCATGTGAGCAGAATACTTAAGTTGGTTTTGCAAGGGTTCTCTCACTTGAAATACATCAATCGACCTACCTCCATCCTGTGGCCACCACCAGCATGAATCTCTCTATTACTAGATCAAATCTTAAATTTAAGAACTCTTCATGGTCAATGGGAACCTGAACCCTGAACAATACTTTAAGGAGGCAGAGAAGATGACTCAAGCTAACAGTGATATCTTTTTACATAGCTAACCAAAAGAAACTAATCAATACAAATAATCTCAAAAAAGAAACCAGGGTCACATGTTGCTTAGTCATACTTATAAAAACACAAGTATGAGATCATAAAAAAGATGTAAGTCCATACCTCTGATGTCCCATGGCCGAAAATGAGAATCAAATAAAGCGTATCAAATACAACAGAAGAATCCACATGTTCATAGTTGTATAGCTCCCCTAAAAACCGCATGTGGGCAATGCGTCGTTGCTGCATCCCGTAGTCATTTACCTCTAGTCCTAGCCTGATTTCCTCCAAGACCTGAAAACAAAGCTAAAACTTACACATGCATAAAAGATAATATATCTTACTCTTAACTTACCATCAACTATAAAAGCTTAAGTTGTTAGAGAATGGGCCAAAACAATGTATGTCATGCTTAACAGGTGCAAGCCCCCGATGGCATGTGAAAGTGCACAAATAAACGGAGGTGCAAATTACACTATAATGAAGGCTGACCAAGTATGCAAGCAGAAAGTTCAAACCCAAGGCCTTGACAAAATATTACGTAACAGTTAGATGTATAAACCTAGTTGGCCTCTCCCCCTCATTGGCAATTGGTTTTGGGTTGGATGTGTTCACATGGTATCAAAGCTAGTCGATTCAGGCCCAGCAGACAATCAAAGCTAAAAAATCCACCGTCACCCAAAATTTAATTCAACATGTTTGGCCATATTCAAAAGAAGCTGCATGTGAGGGGTATGTTGAGATATAGACCCCACATCGGGATAATTAAGTAATAGTTCGATATCTAGTTACATGCATGTGCATCTAACTTTATAATGAGTGAGTTATCATCAAAGAAATTGTTGTGCGGATATACAAGCCTAGAAATTCGTTACAATGATGGTAGATATTGATGTCGTGATACAATGCGTGGACATTATTTATGGAATTTATATGATTCTCAATCTATTCCATTTTGACTGTTGGTTGTCCCAGAAATGACTCCTTTTACGAAAAATGACTTTTGGTTGATGCTATTTACTCCCTCTTACAATTTGAAATATCCCCTCGTCACTAAAAGGATATAGTGACTGTATCTTGTAAGCAATAGCCTCCCCCTTACTTTTGCCAATCTTGTTTGTGCTAAGATAACTAGTCATTAATTGATTTAATGCAAGAATCGAAAGAAGAGCTCAATAACATAAACTGTATTTCTCTTAGCATGTAAAAGAAAAAAGAGAAGAGAGGTTGTCTTCTACTATAACGTGATTCAACATTGGTACACTTTTCACGAAACTTTTGTGTTTCCCCCAGCCACCATCCTCAGAGTCTCGCACCGCCAGCAACAATCATTTTCTACACCATCTTCCCACCACCATCACCTAATCTCACACCCACTATCCCTCATCCCAATCCCGTGAAGTACCAAAATTACCACCATATCCACCGATCTACCCAGCACCACCATTCCACTGAACCACCACCAACACCCAATCTCTCAAGCACAAACACCACACCTTCCATGAGGTGCAGGAAAAAGACAACATCTTCCAACAAGGCTCAAAAAACCCAGAAACCATCCTTCAAACAAACACATAAGCAGAAAAACACATATCAAGTGCCTTTTTAAGAATATGCAGGTGCTGTTTGCCATAAGCTTTGCTGGCTGACACTGGGGAGAAAAAAATGAAAGCATTGTCACCTTTGGAGAAGGGAAAAGGTAACAAATCTGGCTCGGGCACATATTTATCACCAATTAAATTATTAAGAACATTCTCCACGAACAAAAATGCAGGATGCAACTAGAATGAATAACGACTTTGAAGGAGAGTGCGAATGAAAGGAGGGAAGTATCATACTGCTCCTTTTTCTGCAATCAAAGTCACTATATACCAGAAAAATGCGACCACGTTAGAAAGTAAGTACATTTAAGCATTTCAAACACACAAACCTCGTCAACTACGAAAACAGCAAATTCATCGTGATAGCGACTCAGGCCAGCAGTAAGTGAAGCAATCAAATGAATCTGACCATATTTTCCCTTGTGAACCTTCATAAAACATTTCAGAAGGTAGGGCTCACATTCACTCCATGGGAGTTTACGAAGTTGCCTCAGCACATATTCAATGGAAGCCTTGTCAAGATTTGTAAAAAGAAGTTTTCTGATATACTGCAAATTCATCATAGAGAAGATCGATGAGTAATACCCTTATCAAACAGATGGCGTGAATAGGGAACCCAAACGTGAACAATACCTGATGCAGGGGAGGACGAACTTTAGAGACTCGTGCAGATCTTTCAGGTGGTTTGCAAAGATAATAAGCATTCTCTACAAGGGTGCTATGGCGAGGATCCAAATTTTTGACATTTTTTAAGCGCATCAATATCTCTAACATGTTGGCCATGCGTACAGAAGTTTCAGGAGATCGGTAGAGAAAACGGCCACACGTCTCAAGAAGATTGCAAGCAACATCAATGTTATGATGAGAAAAGTCATCCAAACAGGCCTGGTAAAGAAATAAAGCAGACTTCAGTCATCTGAAGAGCGACCATAAACATTGTTTCAACCAACTCTAATTCAACAACATATTTTATTTGGCACTTTAAACTAAATTTGAAACCACCAGACGTCTAGATTTATTTAAGCATAAGGCGAGAATACACCAAAAGGTCATCCAAACTGGTAGCTTCTACAAAAAATACATTTTGTTTCACCACCATAGAGGAACAAAACCACTAGAAAAGTGGACATAAGAAGTGTAGATAGGCATTCAACAATCCTTACCTTCAGACAACTAAAAACAAGACCAGCAGGGGCAATTTTAAATTTGCAGAGCTCTCCGATAAATCGAATATTTCTGATCTTTGTTTCTATGTTCATTTGATCCTGTAACAAGGAAAGTACAATATGTAAATGGCAAGCATCACAGCTTCTCTTAAAGTTATTAAAATGTGCAAACAGACCTTCTTATTTATCAAAAAGTTGAACTCTTCCTCCAATAGTTGTAAGAGCATGACAGAGACATCTTTCATACAAGTCGAGAGGGTGGCAACCATTCGCGAGTAGTATGGAAGCAGTTCCAGAGATGTTCTGGGGACATTGAACAAAGCCCTCCCAAGCTTCTTTCGACTGGATTTAGAGTTTAAATAACAAAACTCAACCTGTATAATTTTGAACAATGGAAAGACTTTCAGCAAAAAAATGCACCATGCACTAACAAACCAAAAATCACAACGTTACGAAGCACAAGCTTTGACCAACAGGTCTGATCGCTTACGGTCAATTGATCAATCAGGTCACGGCTAACACAACCCGGGAGCCTTTGCAATAGACCATCCAAATTGGTTCCTTCAACACCTTTAACTTTGTCCTTTTCAGTTTCACTTTTTCTTTCAGCGTCCTTTTCTTTTCCTCTCTCTGGATCTCTGCTCTTTTCTTTATCCTTTTCATCTTTTTCCTTACCTTTCTCATTTTTCACATCCTGCTGAGCCCCACAATCTGCAGGAACCTCAGTAACGTCTTGTGTAGCCATCTGACCTTGGTCTGGATCAGCTCCCAATTCCTATGCCAAGAAATCTCCATGTAATAAATTAGAACTTAAACAAGAATTTCCAAGAAACAATTTATGATATTTGTAGGAAAGAAATGCCTCTACAATGAAATCAGACGAGTCAATGCGTATGTATGCTTTCGACATGAAACACCTGCGGCAACTCAAAAAGGCACTTCATGCAACTTACTGGGGAAACACCATACAGATACGCTTTCAAATTGTAATATGTGAATTGCCTTAAATTTTGCATTACTGTGCTTGAGCAGTAAATGTCACAGTGGTTATACCAAAATATTACATTCAATTAGCATGGTTATTCTCTTTTGGGAGGACAAACAATTGGCATAAGTTATTTTTAATATCAAACAAATGTTCAGGACAATAAGAACTGGGTTGCAGCCCAAATTCATATGTTATGTGAACACACAAAGTTCATGGGTATCAAATAATCAAAAGATAGCATGTAACAAATTGTTCTGACAATATGTTAAATTATAAAAGAAACCATAAAATATACAGAACGTCAGGGAAAACTAAAAGCCAAATCAGGGAAAAAGGTATTGTAGATCCATACAGTTATTTGTTCTTCTGCCTTTGGAGATTGATCATTCACCTTGGGCTCTGCTTCTCCCAATAATACTGCAGGAACAAATGCCCTGAAATCAAAGTAAAAGGCAGCATGTAATGTATGCTTTTGAACAATACAGTTGAACTATATGTAAGTATTTCAGTCACAACATACCTGAGGTCAGGTAAGCCTTCATAAAAAGCCCTTGTATCTTCATCATCCCATATAGCTTCAAGAACAGACGTATCTTTTACAGCACCAGAAGATGATGCATCCTCCCCAGAAGTGACCCTGGTTGTGTGACCATCCTCAGGCATTGCAGGAGGTTGTGTATCGAGTGCTTCTGCTAGACTAGAACATAAAAAAGCACATCAGCTAGTGAGATCATAGAAGACAAAGCTATTAACAAAAATCATATCAAAGACAGATCACACAAAGCTCTTGTTCAACAAGTTCACCAGATCATGCATGATGAACAAAATTATTCAAGTAAATGAAGGTTGTTTCTATAACCTGACTTTGCAACAGGACAAATTAAAGATCAACTCCTTACTTCTTAACAGTATTCATATAGTCCTAAGCTCATATCAACAATTGCGTGAAGAAGACTCAATAAGGATATGTTCACGCATCTGTATCAGTCACACCAATGACTTAGGCAGCTAGTCAGGAATCAAAGGTGCATACCTTTGACACTGACCAACATTCAAATGAAGAAAACTACAAAGCATAGGCTTGGGTAGGCCCAGGTAATATTTCTCAACTTATATAATATTATGTGAAACCCCTGCTTCAGGACTCGAATGGAGGAAAATTTCTCCCCATTCAGTCCACCTTGCAAACACTGGTATCAAACCGTCATGATTAAAACAATAGCCTCAAAGATATGTCTAGATGAACAGAATCATAAATCAACTTACGCCGAGATACCACGGTACAGATGATCGTAAGATTTTCGTAGCTTTTCATATGCAGAGGCACTTTCTTCACTTAGTTCACCTTTAGCATTTAGAATCTTTGCATTTTCATGCTCCATTTGCCGAAGTGACTTCAAAACATGAGAGCAGACACAGATACAAAGAGAATCCCATCAGTAGCAAATGTTTTGAAGAAGACTGTTAACAGAACATGCCAACTCTAATACAGGAAGCAAAACACTTACAGTATGTTCTGAATGAAGGAGCTCTACAGCCGCATCATAGTATGTATGAAATGCCTTTCTGAAGAATTTCTTCTGCTCATTTGTGATATTTAGGCCCTTTAAGAACTGAAACAAAAACAATAATTGAGAACACATATTTCAGAACTGCACTAGATTGGAAGATTAAACTGCATAACTAAAACAGCCTGGAAATAAAAAATAAAAAAACAAAATCTTTGCATAACAATCTAACTTCCAAGTGCACTTGCATTCTGATATAAACATTTTTCGTACAATTGGACATCATCTTCATGAATGTGGTTAAAAGTTGGTATGAGAAGAAAAAAATGAGAGTCAAAATTCTTGTTCCACTTCTATGATGGACTAGAGAACCATGAATTAAAATTTTGTTAAGGTAACATCTAAATAATAAAAAGATACTTCTACAAAAACCACCATAATGTAGTATCAGTAAGATCATGTGAAAGGTAACACTAAAGAAGCACCAATCCATGCAAAAGATAAAAAAGAAGAGGAGAAAAGGTTACACCTCCTCCAGAGTTTCCTGTCCAGATTGTGGAAGGCCTAGGAAGTATCTTCCTTGTCGAGCAAAACTAGCAAGAAGAGACAAATTCGTTTGAGCTGCATCTCGATCCTTTAGGTGCTCTATGCTAGTAAGATCCTTGATGATACTAACAAAAATGCTGCTGTCTTCTATGACTCCAACAAAGTAAAGTTCCACAAGAAGTTTCAAAGAGCTGCGCTTCTTCATGGCCTTCAAATTCCTATCCGCATCCAAGTCCTCTGCAGATTTTCCAGGAAGGAAAATTCTTAAGAGGCCCTGAACGAGTGTTGTGGAGAAGTCTTTGTACCTCTGATGAAGCAAAGAACAGATCTGGTGTACAGGAAGACAAAAAAGTTCAGAACAAGTGCTAGTTCTAGTACTAGATATATGATGATCTTTTACCCATATGTAACTAATCCAAATATATGAGAAGGCTTAAAAATAGGCATATAGGTTAACGGTAAATGCCCCAAACAAGCTGAAAGCACATTTATATCTATAAATATATCTACATCAACAATATGATGACTACGATCCAGGTCCACTGATCCACAAACATTTCAGAATCTCTAAATTTCTTGCTTGTTAGTGTCTCCATCTGCCAAATCCCCCTTGCATATCGTGTGTTAAAGAAAATCATAATGAAAAAGAACGATTTGATTCTGTCAACCATCCACTCTTACAAAAACCTCTGGACAATAGAACAAGTTTAACGATGACTAAATCATACATACCACATACAAAATGCATCATGCGAACGATTCATGAACTTCATTTAACAATAATCTGGCTAACGATATATACTAAGTTAGTAGCAGGAAACAAAACCTGTTGCAGAAATTTTACCAAACAACCTTTTTTGCAAGGATCACTCAGATAATGTGACTGAATATCAGCACATTTCTCTCTTAGACTACCTCAAAAAACAAAACAACCAGTTTATGGAACTTATCCTTTTCTTCCCTTCAGTTTAGTTTCTTAAGTTTTTATTTCAAATATAATCACCAAATCTGTAACAGAAAGATATTTATCCCATGTACAAATATAACTTGAGAACTCTTGGACTAATTGTCAAGATAAACCACATTAAATTCATCTACAATCAACTTGGTGTCAGCAGACCTCAAACTGCCATCTCACAATCGAGCAAATGTCGCCCCAGTTTCCAACCCCTTTCCAATGCTCACCACTTCCTATCTCTCAAACCCACTCACTAAAATCTCCTTAGAACAACCAAGATCTTGCCGTTTCTGCGTGGACTGGAACTTGGTGGCTTCATCGACGGAACATACCCCTGTCCTCCTCCCAAAACTCTCCTTGAAGGTAAATAGCATCCCAATCCAGAGCTCTCTTTCTGGTTAAAACGAGACAACTTCATCATGAGAACCCTTATATCTTCTCTCACGTACGATTATTCTCTCATTGTTGACAACAAAACTTCACATACCATATGGTTTAGAGCTGCTCTAGCATCTGCTTCCAATACCAGTATACTGGGTCTTCACCAAAAAAATTCAGGAACTCAATTGACGAGACGAGTCCATGTCATCCTACCTTCAATGGGCCAAAACACATTCTGATCCGATCTCCCTTAGGACTTCAACATTTTTGTGTTCAGAGGCCTTTGTCCCGAATTCAAACCCCTGTTATTAACTAGCTGCTCGGACCGAGCCTGTTCATTATTCTGAACTACTCTCTCTTCTCCTAAGCAACGAAAACAACAAACCTCTTTTCTCTCTAACTCTGTCAAACCCTAATACCCTTTCAAAGCACTCGTCTGACATCCATATGCGGACCATCCTTCTGCACACTTCACTTAGAAGAGAGGAAGAGAGAGGGGGGGGGGGGGGGGGGCTTGCTCCTCTAAACAAGCAATTATGCTCGTGGCAACAACACTACTCAGGAATCCTATCAGCCTGTGGGTAATTCCCGTGGTGGCTCATCGCTCTCCTCTCACCGGTATCACCACCGATATCAATAATCTTCCATCACACCCTAAACCGCAATGCCGCATCTGTCGTCATACAAACCACACCAACAACTGCTTCTAATGCAATTCCATCCCTCCTGCAAATCTCACCACCACTCATATTAGTGATATCCTGACACCGGCAACTAACCACATAACTCCAGATATATCAAACCTCTCCATATAAGAAGAGCAATATGGTCCCAAGCTAATTCATGTTGGTGAATGTAAGTCTAATTCCATCAAACATGTTGATTCTTTCACACTTCACACGCCCACTGCCTCTGTTCACCTTAATAATATTTAACATGCACCTTCCATCAGAAAACCCCAATTGCCTATTATTCAATTCACAAGCGACCATAATGTATTTGTTCAGATCCATCCAACTCATTTTCGTGTCAAGAATCAGGTCACTCAATAAATGCTCCACACCAGCCCGAGTAAGGATGGACACACTAAGTAGTAACCTCACCTTATCAGCTCACGTCTCCTATAGCTCTCCTATCCAAAGCATCTCTGGATCATTGGCATGAACGTCTCCATCATCCTCACTCTTGAGTGTTGCGGCAAATTATGCTCTCCAATAAATACATTGTTCTAGTTCTATATTCAATTCGAGCACTTATGTAATGCCTGTCAACCAGGCAAGTCTTCAAGGTTATCTTTAACCTTTTTCTAACAAATGTAGCTCCCATCCCTTGGAATTGATTTTCAGCGACGTTTGGTACCCTCCCATTTTTTATCATCTGAAGGCAGAAATACTATGTCTGTCTGTGGATGATCATCATAAATATATTTGGTATTTTCCTTTTTTTTAAAGTAAGACGCGTTCGATATGTTCCTCAAATTTAAACATTTTGTTAACAACAATCCGATACTGAAATCAGATACATAAATATCGCTGGTTAAACCAATTTTTTCGGTCGTGTGGAATTGGACATCGTCGTCCCTACCCTCGTACTCACGAACAGAAAGTGCCATTGACAATCGTCATGAACACATTGTTGAAATGGGCCTTACCCTTCTCGCTCAAGTGTCACTTCCTCAAAAGTACCAACAGTATACTCTTGTAAACGCATGCCATCCTCTAGATCTCAAAACACGAGTCCCTACCAAATTTCTTTTATAAATTCACAGGATAACACATTTTTAAGAGTTTTTGGATGTCTATGTTATCTATGCTTGGAGACCGTATAAACACAACAAGCTGCAATTCCGCTCCAAAGCTTGTGTCTTTCTTGAGTACAGTCCAACACATCTAGGCTACCGTTGTTTGGACGTTGAACGCACCAAAAGTTACATTCCCCATCACGTGCTTTTTGATGAATCACCATAACCCTTTTCATGCTCACACACCTCAACTCCAACTACTCTGACTCCCTCACAGAAATCTCCACCTTAGATAGTCGTCCCCACGATCACCTCTTCTTCTACGCCAATTCAAACTCCAAAGCCACCCACCCACTCCACTTCCGCTCCCCGCAAAACTC